>JAASFS010000210.1:0-26831 GCA_023333865.1 Globisporangium perplexum | reverse complement strand
GCTCGGTTCCCCACTGTCCGTATACTTTTGACGCGCGCTCAGATTATCAGATATTTTCTTGTGGTCGTCCTGAGGCTAGGATTGGTCAAATCGAGCCCAAATTTCACCACAAGAAAGCTCTCGGAGGGCTCTATCAGGCCGGAGAATATCTCGCCCGAAAACGCGCTTTTGAAAGAGTTATTCAATTTTTCAACTTTTTTTTAGGGTGTCCTTATCTTTTTGGCGCGCACTGTATCTGGGAAATTGGTTCCAACTTCTGTTTTCGATAATAATAACATTGGTTCACTGCTTTTGTAACCGGTCATTTATCGGTGACTGGATTCGAAATCTGACCAGAAGTTCATTTTAAAACGGACACTGTCTTTCCCAGACGATTCCAGAATCTATACCTCATGGCACTTGGGGGCTGTATGCGGTGCTGCATGAATGAGCTCGAAATTTGTATGCATAGTTGTCAGGACAAAGGATTGACTCCTGGATTGATTCCAGTTGTGCGAGAAAACAAGGCAAAATATTGCCCCTGATTTTACACCTAACGGATCGATTCTGGAATCGATCCGCTGAATGACTTAGCTCCTGAAGAAGCCCGCTCGATCTTGCGTCTCATGAGGCGCGGTTCGAGGTGCTCGTGTTGTTGGTTTCCAATTCATCATCCAACCAACTCACACAACGGTGTGCATTTACCAATTTATTGGTGTGCGCTCAACAGGCGCTTTTTGACAATGTGTACGACCCTGACTTTATACAGAATGCTATAGTTTCCACCTGATCTATTGTACTGATGCAATAGATAGAGATGAAAGCGAGGGAACAGTTCCCTCGATTTTTCATGAATCGCTTAAGTATTTAGGTGTAAATATATCGGTGTTTGTATCCTTCTCAGGTGGTAGAAACTGTCAAAACTAAGCAAAATTTGATAAAGTTCTTGAACGTTTTCAGACTTTTGTGAGTCAAACCGATTAGTAGCCGATTAGTAGCCGATTAACTGATTAGTTTGGCCGCTTGGACCAACCACATTGGCAACCATGAGCAGACAGCAAGCGATGGCCGCGCGCTACGACGGGCTCCTCGAGGCGCTGGGCGAGGACCCTTTCCGCCCGGACTCCGCGCTGCAGCGCGCCGAGGACGCAGCTCGCGTGGTGGACGCCACTGCAGCGACGGCGGAGGCGCGCGCGCAGCTGCTGGCGACGGCGACTCGCAACAGCCTGCGATGCGCGGAGCTCATCGAGAGTGCGCTGGAGGCGTCCGCGCGCCTTGGCCGCGTGCAGAAGAAGCTCTCGGGAGCTCGCACCGCGCACGCGCGCGGCGACAGCAGTGAAGACGAGGAAGGCGATGAGGACGAAGCCATGGAGGAGGACGAAGGGGAGGATGGTCGCAGCGCCGCCTTGCTGCTCGCGGACCTCGTCGCGGCAGGCGCCGAGCTGCAGGACGCCGGGCGGCAGTACGCGCAGCTGGGCGTGGCCAGCAAGACGGTGCGCTCGAGCCGCGCGCTGCTGTCGGCCGCGGACCAGAGCTTGGAGGAGGCGATGCTGTCGTCCACCGGCGGCTCTGGCGCCTCCGCGTCGTCATCGGCGGCGGCGGCGGTGCACGAGGAGTTCCGGGAGCTGTACATGGACGCGTTCACGAGCGCGTTCGGCGACGACCTGGACGCGTTCCGGCAGGAGGAGCGCTTCGAGAGCCGGGACGTGACGTACTTGATCTCGAGCATCCACGCGGGCGCCGACGTCTTCTCGCCACTGCAGAAGCAGCTCTTCGTGGAGGCAGCAGACGCGTCGTCGGCGGCGTGAGGTAGGCGGAGGCGACCACCTTCGCAGACGATAGAGGAGCCACCGACGTACATACACAGGCACATGCATCCACACGCGCGGGCGGGCGTGTACACGTAGCTCACATCTATTCATCCAGGGTCATGCATCCCGACAGCCGCCGCCTCCCGCGGTTCTATCGCTCGCTCTCGCTCTCAGTCTCAGCGTGGGAGCCACTGTCGTCGCCGATCACTGCTGCTACCATAGGACGCAGGGGACTCCAGAGCTGCCACGCTCCGGGGAAGCGCGGGCGGCAGGCTGGCTGCACTCGGGGTCGCTCGCTGCCGCGCGGCAGCGGCGCCGCGGTCATCACACGCGCTGCTTCTTTGCGGCACCTTGCGTGTCCTCGACGTGCGCCTTGCCGACCACGCGGTAGTACGACTCGAGCGTCCGCTCCTGGCGCCGGCAGACCCGTGAGTGCTTGGCCTTCTGCCCGCGCGTCCGCCCGCTGTACACCTCGTCGCCGAAGAACGACACGATCCACGCCAGCGTCCCATCGCGACCGCGGTTGAGCACGTCGAAGCCCTCGCGGAAGAGCGGGTCGATGTGCAGCAGGTGCTCGTCGTCGGTGTCGGCGTCGGCGTCGGTCGTCGCGGCGCTGCTGTTGCTGCTTCTGCTGCTTCTGCTGCGAGGCGTCCTCGCCGCCCGGGCGACCTCTTTGCTGTTCGGCGTCGCGTGCGGCGTCTGCAGCGGCCCCGGGAGGCGGCGGTAGAAGTAGCACATGTGCCCCTCGCTCGACCCGGCCATGGACGTTGCGATGCGGCCGAGGTTCTCGACGTCGAAGCCGTACAGGTCGATGACCTTGCGCGGCGCGTGGAAGCTCACGAAGTAGCCGGCCGTGCTGCGGTTGAAGATCGCGGCGAGCTCGTCCATGACGGTCGGCGGGAAGCCGACGTCGAAGCTGTAGATGTGCGAGAACGGGTTGAGCGTCTTGGCGTCCGTGATGTCCCCCGCCGAGAACATCGTGCGGTTGCGCTTGTGCTTGTTCACATCGAGCTGCAGCACGCTGCGCAGGTTGTGCAGCGAGAGGTGCCAGCGCAGCTCCTCGAGCTCGATGCCGTACGAGACCTCGACGCCCGGGTCGATCGCGACGTGGAAGTTGGGCTTGCCGAGCCCCGAGCCCACGTCGAGGAACAGGCTCGCCTCCGACAGCTCGCACTTGTCCTTCATGTAGTCCACGATGCGCTGGAACGACGCCTGCGTGATCTCGCCGTAGATGGCGCCGCCCGCGGCGTTGCCGCCGAGTGCGCCGGTCTGCTTGCGGATCGTCTTGTACACCTCCGTGACCTCGTGCTCCACGAAGCGCTTCGCCACGTCCTGCTCGCGCGCCAAATCCAGCGGGGTCGCCTTGCCTGGGGTGCCGATCGACACGCGCGCGCGCCGCTTGGTACCCTTCGCGGCGCTGCCGCCGCCATCGCCGCTACTGCTGATGGCGCTGCTGCTGCCGAGACTCGCGCGCTTGCGCTTCTTCGCGTCCGCCATGTCACCGGTCGGCGTTGTGCCGCTGGTCGAGGAGGACGACGTGGTGGTAGAGGAGGAGGAGGAGGAGGGTGGCGGGCGGCGCGCGGGCGAGCGGAACGAGTCGTCGCTCGCGCCGAGGAACGAGTGGCTGGCGACGGCCAGCGCCTCGAGGTGTTTCTTGGGTGCCATCGGCATGTTCCCCTATCTGTCTGCCTGCCTGCCTGCCGCTGGTGCTGGTGCTGCGGTGGGTGTCACGCGTGTCGGAGCTGTACGCCGGGCACGCACGCGCAGGTGACTGCAAGCGGAGGCGGGAAGGAGGGCTTATCGCGAAGTAATTGCGCGGGCTAAAGCTTGGAGGTCGGTTGACTTTAAATTTGTATGTGACTTATTCTCGACGTTGATTGGTCGAGGACGAGTGGATTTGAAATTTGAAATATCGGATTAACCTGAAATTTAGCTTGGACTTGTCCTCGACTTGCCTCGAACATGCTCCGCTCCGCTCAAAGCACAAGGTGTTCGGCTCTGTGCCGTGCAGAGGCTCCAGGAGAGCCGCTCAGGTTCGCTGTACTTCACCGGTCGGTACGTCATCGTTCGTGCAATCGCTCGGTGGTAAAACTGTGATCTAAAGTACTGCTGAAACATGTCTTGGAGAGTGCTCAAGCGAGAGACGAGTTTTGTCGAGAGGACTCCGACCCCGACGGCGGATGCAGCAGAGCACTGCGCGGAGACACAGAGCAACCTTGAAGGCATGCCTCCATTCCGACCACCACAGAGTGCCTCTGGTTTCGGTATTCGGCAACATCGTGTGCCAACTCTCCGTCGTGCAAAGTTGTCGTTACGTGTCGATCCTGTGACTGCTTCCAAGCTGCGCATTCTGTCGGCGCTGTGCCCGCGCAGTCCCCCCGCGTCGTGGACTACGCGATTCGTGATCCGCGCGCAGCCGGTGTGCGAGCAGAGCTTGGTGTTGTGCCATCGGCAGACCACCTGAACGTGCGATCTTCTCGCATCCTGGCCAGGAACAGCGAGCACCACCGCCGTCAGCAGCCGGGTCCACGAACTCGTCGTTGCGCGCAGAGCCGACGACGGTCCCGATAAGCACATATACGACACTCCACACCACGAGCAGCTCGAGTCTCGGCGTCAATCGGTATGCTTCCTTTGCAGTTTGACCGACCACCATCGACGCAGGGCTCTCCACAGCGACAACTGCCAGCACAGCGCAGCACAAGAGGAGGTTCCAGTGTCCTGAAGTTCGCTTTGTGCGTGCGCTGTTGCTCGTACCCGAACCAGCAGCATGTGCCCTGTTCAATAGACGCGATCGCTGTTGATCTCTCCACTCTTGCGTCCTCATGGCGGCAGCATCGTACTATACACAGGTCTGAGCGCTGCTTCGAGTCGCTAGTCTCCAGCTCGAAAGAGTGGCCATCCTCGCTCGTCGCACCGATCACAACGACGCTCCGACACTGCGGGTGCAGCGTTTCGGTGCACTTGAGCATCAACAGCTTCAGCATGCCAAAGCTCAGCGTCGTGCATGGCAATGTTTGACTGTTCGGACTCCGATCGGAGCGACACACACACGCCAAGCAAGACGGTCGCACAGACAAGCACCTCTCAGCAAGATGCATTCGACCTCCTTTGGTCCTATGGTCTCTTGCTGCTGCCAGCGTGAAGTCGGCAGCTCAGCGGCACCTCAAACAACAAAGTGATCCTTGAGCAAATGAGCACCGGCTCAGCAGGAGGAGACGCGCCGGAGAACGCCACCGCCGCCGCGCTGCTCGCCCGCCGCAGTCCCGACGGCGAATCGCCGGTCGTCGGCTCGTTGCGCATCCGCGTGGCGCAGGCGACCGATCTTCCGGGACCCTGTGCGGCGTCATCGGCGGCTGCAGAGTCCGGCGGCGGCGGCGGCGGCGGCGGCTCCTGGCTGCGGTACCCTGCGCGGCGCCAGAGCCACAACCGCGCGCCGCGGCCGAGCGTGAGCTTCGTCTGCGTGCTGCTGCAGTGCGGCGACAGCAGTGATGGCGACCGCAGCCATCTGCTGGCGACCGCGTCGCTGCCCACAGGCGCTTCCGCTGCAGTTGTGTGGAACGAGGTGCGCGCAGTCAAAGCGGAGATGCGAACGCGCGCCACTCTGTCGCTCACAACGTGCGCAGGAGTTCGTCATCGACGGTGTGAGCTCCGAGGACGACGTGGCGTTCTTCTGCGTGGACCGCGCGAAGAACGCGCCGTACGCGAGCCTCCCGCTGCAGCGAGAGGACGCGAGCGCGTGTCCGGGCTTCATCGGCAGAGGTGCGCTGATATTCACCGCGTTGTGCTACGCGACGCGCGAACGTGGAGCATGTCCACAAGCCGCTCCGACTAACTGGCGGCTCGCCTGGCTGCAGTCTCCGTCCCGCTTGCGCGCCTGCCGGAAGGAGAGGAGGTCGAGCAGTGGTACCCGCTCGTGGCGAGGAACGCGGTCCTCTCGCTGCGCACTGCGCTGCGCATCGCGCTCTGCTTCACGCCGAGCGGCAGCAAGGCGCGCCTGCGGATCGAGTCGACCGCCCAGCTGGAGCAGCGCGTCCCGGGACAGCTCCTCTCGGCTGCCGCCGCTGCCTCCTCTGCCAGTTCTGCTGCTGCTGCTGTTGCTGCGACGGAGATCTCTTCCGCGTCACCCGTCACCGCTGCTTCCAAGCTGCGCATTCAGATCCCGTCGGCACCACAGTCACCCGTGCAGTCGCCCGTGAGCATCCAGCTCAAGACCGGCGTCGTGGACTACACGATCGTCGTCGGCTCTGCGCACGACGACGAGTTCGTGGACCCGGCGCTGCGCGAGAGCGCGCTGCTCTTCCGCTACCCGGCGAGCGACCGAGTCGGCTTCCCGCTGCCCACGAAGATCGAGTGGTTTTGCTTCCCTGGCGGCCCGGAGGTCGTCGTGCAGCCCTCGCGACCTCGCAGCAAGCTGTTCTCGTTCGTCCTCGTGGGGGGCGACGACGGGACGTCGAGGACGTACGCGGTCTGCCTCACAGTCTACCACCGCTCGAGGCGCGCGGACTCTGACGCACAACCGCGCGCGGACGGATGGCGCGCCACGTGCGTGGCGTTCCTCACGAGAGTGCCGCTCGTCGAAGAGCTCGGGGAGTGCCTCCTGGCGTTCGCGCACGCGTGGCTTGCAGCGCGAGCCTCTGAGGCAGGCGATCCACCAGCGCCGCTGTCTTCGTCGTCGGTGACGGCTCCGAGCCCAGCAGAGCTGCTGGTGGCCTTGTGTCACCGCGTCCTCGTTCCCATCCGAGGCGTCTTCGGTGTGCGCTTCTCCGTCGCAAGCACGCCGATGGCGCTGACGGTTCCTGCGAACGTGTCGATCTACAGCAGTCAGAGTCGGCCCTCGACCACGAAGCGGCCGTCGCTGACAGCAGGACGCTTCTCGCCGGCCAAGTCCCCCACGACCAACTTCATCAACATCCAGCAGGGCTTCCAGCCGCTGGTGTACTCGCTCGCGCCGATCTTCCAGCTCTTCGACATCAAGACGGTGATCCACCTCGTGGCGTTGATCATGTGCGAGTACCGCGTGCTCATCCACTCGAGCCAGTTCTCGCTCCTCTGTCCGTTCGCGGAGGGCTTGTGCGCGCTCATCTACCCGTTCCGGTGGCAGCACCCGTACGTCCCGATCCTGCCGAGAGTGCTGTCCGAGTACCTGCAGGCGCCGCTGCCGTACATCCTCGGCGTGCACACGAGCTGGCTGCCGGCGCTGCTGGAGAACGGCCGGCCCGAGCACCTCGTCCTGGTGGACATCGATCGCGGCGCGATCCAGCTGCAGGAGTCGGCGGGTCCGATGCTCCCGGGCAAACTCACGAGAGGACTCTACCAGCGCATCAAGCGGATCATCCACCCAGACGTCTTCGCCGACAGCGACGACGTCGAGCACCTGTTCATGACGCCGTCCGAGCGACTCGAAGGTCATTCGACCCGAGAGCGTGCGAGCACCATCCACTGGGACGCAGGCGTCGAGAAGCAAGTGCGCGTGGAGTTCGTGTGTTTCCTGGCCGCGATGCTCATGGGGTACCGCGACTGCCTGCTGTTTGTGAACCAGAAGCTGCCCGTGTTCAACAAGCGCCGGTACTTCTCGACGTGCGCGGGCGACAGCGAGGTCGTGCCGTTCGTGACGAAGCTCTTCTGCACGCAGGCGTTCCAGAGCTTCTTGGAGAACCACAGCGCGGCGGAGCTGAGCGTCTTCCATTCAGTGTATCTCACGTTCTCTCGGAGCAAAGACCTCGAGTGGCCGCTCGCCATGCCACTCATGTCGATATCCAGCCAAGCAACAGCGAGATCTGCTGGCGGCGGCTTCCTGCGCGCCGGCCGAGAGCAGGTGGGAGGAGTGCCGACGCCAGTGTTCACGATGCCGCCGCTCGGTGACGGAGTTGAGAGCAGCGCAGCGCTCGCAGCGCCAAACTCGCAGGACGCGATGGAGCACGATGAATCAGCCCCACCGGCCACTATGGAGCCGCCAGAACCAGCGAGTCCGTCGCGTCTCGGCGAGCAGATCGAGGAGATGCTCGAGCAACTCGGTTCGAACGTCGGTAACCCGTTCCTCGCAAGTGGCGACGAACTGGAGGCGGAGTTCGCCCGGAGCGCGCTCGGAGGTTGCTGTGACTACAAGCAAGTCGCGCAAGCTATCGGTGTCGAACCTCGCGTCTTGGAGGAGCACGCGGAGTTGCTCCGCGACCCGCACCAGACGAACCAGAACCAAGCGCTGCAGCATGCGAAGGTGGGCGGTGCCCACAGCGCCATGATGGTCGGGATCGGCGCCTCAAACCCTCGCGGACTCTCGAACGACGAAGAGCGCACGGAGCAAGTGCTGCACAAGTGCCTCACGTCGGTCTTCGCGTCGGACGACATGCTGACGTCTGACGACATTCGGGTGCGTGTGTGTGTGTGTGTGTGTGTGTGTGCGTGCGTGTGTGTGCGTTGATCGCTCTATTGCTGCGGAAGCTAACGAGCTCGACGCGTCTTCAGTTCTGTGAGCTGCACTTCAAGACCCAGTACGCGCGCGACCTGTTCGTGCTCATCTTGATGCAGCCGAGCCACCAGTACGTGGAGATGAACAGCGCGGCGGCGGGGAGCGGCAGCGCCAACAGCGGCACGTGGTACAACCCGAAGGGGTCTGGGAACTGCATCGGCGAGTCGGGCTTCCAGATCCTCTCGCGCCTCTCGTCCACGCTCATGGATCAGTGCGCGGTCCACGAAGACTTCACGAACGCGCGCGGTATGCTCCAGGTGGCGTTCCAGTACTACCGCTTCGTCGAGGACAAGCACAGCGGCGTCGGCTGTGGTGCGTTGTTGTCGTCAGCGTGACGGACTCTCTCTCTCTCTCACACACACACACACTCCCGGTTCGCTCGTTGCGGCATCGCTGCGTGCGCAGCCAAGAAGGAGTACCTGGTGACACCACTGCGCCTCCGCCCAATCTGCAGGTCGCTCGACATGTGGCAGCACGCGTTCATGCGGGAGATCGACGCGGCGGTGCAAGCCGACCCCACTGCCGCGGACGAGAGCAACTCGAGCTCAGTCGCGGACGAGCTCTTCTTCTCCGTCGTCGGCAGCCTCGTGTACGACATGCTGACGGTCGAGATGCCGGTGCCGAAGGTGCACGCCTTCGTGTCCGTCATGTGCTCGACGTACGAGAAGGACGCGGACCTCTTCGACACGCTCAAGCAGCTCGTCGAGAACGTGCACCGCGCGCTCGAGATGTCCAAGGACGCGAGCAAGCTGCTTCCTTCGCAGAAGACCCCGGCGGCCGTGGCACCGGTGACAGCAGCGACAGCGAGCGCCACATCCCTCGACGCGTCGTCGGCGGCGGCAGCAGCAGGCAGCAGCATGGCATCGTCCCGGCAGTACGACCTGGACACCGTCATCCGGCGCAAGATGTCGACGCACGACGTCGCGCTCCTCTCTCGCTCCCCGGCTTCTCGGGGTGGCATCGGGGGCGGCGCGGGCAGCTCCTCCTCGTTGGCGACTGGGACTCGTCGTCGTGCCGCGAGCTCGTCGGCGTTCACGAGCACCGTGCTGCTGAGCCAGAGCTCGCCGATCCTGAGCATGGACAGCTACCAGGGTCGCGTGGCGTGCGGGCTCGCAGACGCCGGCGTCGCCGTCGCGGAGACCGCGTGTCCAGACCGACACGTGCGGCTGGAGGGCCACACGGACGCGGTCGTCGCCGTGCAGCTGCGGGGCCACACGCTCGTGTCGGGCTCGCGCGACCACACGCTGCGCGTCTGGGACCTGCGCGCGACGCCGAAGAAGCGACCGCTTTTCTCGTCCTTGTTCTCCTCCGGCGGCCAGCGCCAGTCACTGGGCGACGCGGGCGGCGGCGAGCTCGACGGTGCGAGCGTGTCGCGCAAGAGCGTCGTGTGGCGCGGGCACACGGACGCGATCTCGTGCCTCGAGATGGGGCGGCAGCTCGCGACCGACCGCTCACTCATTGGCTCCGGGTCGGACGACGGCACGATCCGGCTCTGGGACACAACGCGCGACGCGAGCGTAGCGCTGCTCGGGAACGGCAAGGCCGGCGTGAGCTGCCTGCGGTTCCTGGCGCTCAACGACCACCTGGCGAGCGGCTGCCGCGAGCACTCGCTCAAGGTGTGGGACCTCGCCGAGGGGAAGCTGCGCGCGAGCGTGGTGGCGGCGCACCGCGGTGCCGTGCTGGCCATCCAGGTCACGGGCGACCGGCTCGTGACGGCGTCGAGCGACCGCACCGTGAAGGTCTGGGACGCGCACTTCCGCGGCGGCGCGAGCTACGCGCAGGCGCTGCGCGAGCACGGCGGCCCCGTGCGCTGCGTGTGTCTGGGCGGCCCGGCGGACCCGAACATCTGCACGGGCGCGGCGGACGGCGTGGTGCGCGTGTGGGACCTGCGCTTTGCCGGGAAGGGCCCGCGTCTGGCGCTCGCGGGCCACGCCGGGCCGGTCACGAGTCTGCAGCGCGACTTCACGAAGCTCGTGTCGGGCGGTGAGGACGGCGCGCTGCGCGTCTGGGACCTGCACTCCGGCGCGTGCGTGAAGGACGCGCGGCGCGCACACCTTTCGGGTGTCACGAGCGCCGCGCTGCGGGACTCGCTCGTGTACTCGAGCGCTTGGGACGGCGCGGCGCGGCTCTGGGACCTCGACGCCACATTGGCCTCCTCGTCCTCGTCAGGAAGGTAAGTTGATGCCTAATAGTGAAGAAAGCGAGGGCGACGTGCGTGGCTGAGTGGCTACGCTCGAATCTGCAAGAGAGGAAGAGCTACGATCGAGATCGAGATCGAGAGAGATGGCCGAGGAGCTGAGCCAGAGCGTCGAGACGCTCGCGCTTAGCGGCAGCGCTGGCGCCGCGGAGCAGCTGGACGCGGAGAGCGCGCAGCTGGACGCCGTGCGCCGCAGCGTGCTACACGGCGACGCCGCCGCGTTCGTGGCGACGCTCGCGGCGCACGGGCTGGCGCCGACGTCGCCGCTCGTGTACCTCATGGATTGGTTCCACACGTGGCAGCAGGAGTACGAGGCGTTCGTGCACGTGCTGGAGGCGGAGGACGCCGCGAGCTCGGATGGCGACGAGGCGAGCGTAGTGGAGAAGGACTTGGAGGAGATGGAGGCCGAGGCGGAGCTCCTGCTCGAGGGCTTCGGCGCCGTCGCCATCGCGCTGCTCGACTCGCTCGAGATCGCGGACCCGGACGCGGTCATCGACAAGAACGGCTGGACGCTGCTCATGCAGGCGGCCAACACGGGGCTCCGCGCACTGCTCGACGTGCTCGTCGCCAAAGGCGCGGACGTCAACTTCAGCGGCACGACCCAGGACGCCACGAACGCGCTCTACCTCGCGGTCGAGTCCGAGCACACGGGCGAGGCCATGGTGCTGCTCAAGAACGGCGCTGCGGCGTCGGCAACCAAGATCGTCAGTACCCACAAGCTCTCGCTCGGCGCCAACGACGACGACGAGGAGGAGGAGGCGGACGATGAAGAGGAGGACTGCGCGCTCTTCCAGGCGTGCCGCTTCGGCCACCTGAGTGTGATCGAGGAGATGCTCGCGCTCGGTGTGGACGCGAACTTCCAGCTGCCGTCCAGCGGCGACCGCGCGCTGCACGTCGCCGTGATGTTCGAGATGCACGACGTCGTGGAGCTGCTGCTCGCGAGCGAGAGCGTCGAGGTGAACGCGACGAACGCGAGCGGCCAGACGTGTCTCTTCGGGTGTTCGAACGTCGAGATCGCGCAGCTGCTGGTTGCCAAGGGCGTGGACCCGACGATCAAGGACTCGGAGGACGAGACCGCCTTCTCGGTCGCCCACGCGCTCGGGGACGACGCGGTCGCCAAGTTCCTCGAGCCGCTGAGCGCATGAGCGTGCGCGCCGGAGAGTGGCCGATAGTGTTGATAGCCAGCTGTAACATTGTCTTGTCATCGCTCGCCGCGCGTCTCGTCACGTCGCCGTGGTGCGAGACGATGGGCGGTGCTGGTGCTGGAGCTGCTTCTGCGCGACGTAGTAGCGCAGCACCTCCTCCTGTACTGCGGACTCCTGGTTCTCGCCCTCGAGTCGCCGGAGCTGCCGCTTGAGCGCCACCAGTCTCGCGTTGTCCGTCAGCCGCGCGTTCTGGCGCTTCACCTCCTCCATCGTCGCGGACAGTTCTGCCTGCAGTCGAGCGGCGTCGAGTGTCGCGCTCTGCACCTGCTGCTGGAGCGTCTGGAGAGTGGCTTGAGCCTCGGCGAGCTTCGTCGCGCGCTCGTGGAACTTGCGCCTCACACCCAGGAGGCGTTCGTTCAGTCGCTTCTCGTTCGCCTCGATCCGCTGCGTCTCCGCTTGTCGCGTCTGAGGAGAAGCGAGCGAGCGTGGACAGCAGAGAGTGAGGTCTCTGCTCCATTCGACACGGACAAGTCGACTTCGTCACCTAACGCACCTGCTGCGCCAGTAGGATCTTGCCGCGAACCTCCGGAGCTGTCGACAGGATGAGGCCGACGTTGCTCTGCAGCATCTCGACGCGCGCCTGCCAGGACGAGTCCCTCGGACGCGACTTGATCCCCTCCGCCACGAGGTCGCGCAGCTTCGGGGCCATCTTCTCGAGCTCGCGCTGCCACACCGCAGGGTCGATGCCAGAGTGGATCATCCCGTACAACGCGTGCTCGCGATCCAGGTCGAGCACTCCTCCGTCACCGCGATCGAGGCGCTCGTCCTCTTTCACCACAAGCCACTGTGCAAACATGTCGTCGTCATCGTCGTCCCAAGGACCTGGTGTCGACGTCGTCGAGTCTCCCCAGTCCCCGCCGCCATCTCGCGATCGACCGTCGCCGCAAACCTCGTCGCCGCCGAAGACTTCGAGATGATCCTGCGCTTCCATCTCGTCCACAGCTTCGCTCGGATACTCAGGCGACCGGAAGATGCTCTGCCGCTGCGCGAGCAACACCTTCTCGCACAGCGCGTCGAGCAGCACGCAGACGCCTTCGCCGGCGCCACTTGTCAGCTCTGGAGCACTGAGCTGTGAGACGCTCGCTCCGACACCAGCGCGGTCTGCGCCAAGCAGCAGGATCTGGACGACAGTGATCGGCGAGCACGCAGGTGGGAGCTCTGGCGCCACATCCACACCGAGCAGCCTCAGCAACCACGTCGCCAAAGCGCGCATATCTGCAAACCGGGAGTGCGCACTCACCTGAGGCAGCTGCCGCAGCGGTGGCCGCTCGTCGGCAAGGAAGTGCGTGCGTGATATGCGCTTCTTGAGCGCTTGGTCGTACTGCAGCACCTTCAGGCGCTCGAAGAGCAGCTCCATCCGCGCCTCGGCGTGCTTGTGCGTCGCGTCGCCGGAGTTGGAATCACCGCCGCGTGCACCGCCGCTGGTGTCGCTTTCGCTGCGCTGAGAGGACGGTGGACGGGAGGAACTGCTCGAGGCGTCGTCGCGCTCTCGCGCGCGTGGCGCTGCTCGCTGCTGCATAGACGCCGGAGACGTGTCCTCCGGTGACGGCACTTCTTTCCGCCGTGTCGTCGTCGTCTTCTTCCTCCTGACGACCGGCGCCTCGCCTGCAGCCAGCATCGGTGCCTTCGTCGACACTCCTGCCGCTGCCGCCTCGTTATCTTGCTCTGGTGCCTCAGATGCTGCTGCCATCACCGCTGCTGCCTGGATCTGCTCGCTCCGCTCCGCGAGCACGGCGGTCGAGGGTCGCACTTGGCACGCGCTCCAGACCTCGTCCATCGTCGGGCGGTCCGCAGCGGAGAGCGAAATCATGCGCGCGGCAAGCTGCCGCAGGTGGTCGCTGTAGATTGGTGGGATGGGCTCGTAGTCGCCCTTGCTGATCTTCTGGAAGAGCCCGTAGAGGTTGAGCCCCTCGGCCTTGAACGGCGAGCGCAGCATCGCGAGCTCGTAGAGGATGCAGCCGAGCGACCAGACGTCGCTCTTCCAGTCGTAGCCCTCGCCGCGCAGCACCTCCGGGGACATGTAGAGCGGCGTGCCGACCTTGGAGTGCGCCTGCACCGTGTCCTCGCTCAGGTGACACCCGAGCCCGAGGTCGCCGACCTTGACGACGCCCTGCAGTGTGAGGAAGACGTTCGCAGGCTTGAGGTCCCGGTGCATGATGCGCGCCTGGTGCAGGTGCCGTAGCGCGGCGCAGAGCTGCGCGAAGTAGCGCCAGATCGTGCGCTCATCGAAGCGCGCGCCGCGCTCGGCCGCCTTGCGGATCTGGCGCTTCAGGTCGCCGGCCTCGGCCCACTCGAACGCAATGAAGAGCGCGCCGTCGGCCACGAACGCGTCGAGAAACTGCACGATGTTCACGTGGCGCACGCTCTGCACGAGCCGCAGCTCCTTGAGTGTCTTGTCGCGCGCGCGCGCGTCCGCGGTGCCGAACGCACCGATCTGCTTGAGCGCCACGAGCTGCTCGTCGCGCCGCCGCCGCGCCTTGTGCACCACTGCGAACTTGCCCTTGCCGATGGGCTTGAGCACCTCGTAGTCGCCCAGGCAGCCGCCCGCCGCGAAGAGCGCGCGCTGCGCCTCCGTGAGCGTCTCCATGCTGTTGGACACCGCCAACTCGGCGTATGACGCAGCTCGAAAAGCCGCGATAGAGTAAACTCCAAATGTGCAGCAATCGATGCTGGATTTTAACCTCTGTTATCAAATATAGAGAGATATTACCTTAAGCGAGGTTATCATATTGATCAGTAGTTGTAGTATTATATATGTATTGTGTATGTCGAGTCAACTGACTGTATATACTACAGGTATCATGTTGTCTCTTGATCACTTTAGAGGCGCTTTGGTTTCACACACAATGCCAATCGTGTCAGACAAATGGACTGCCCTTCTCACGGTGGCAGCACTTCCGCCGAGAGCTGCTGCTCGTGGCGAAGCGCGCCGAAGGTCGGACGCCGTCGTCACCACCACCACCAGAGGCAACAGGCAGCTCCGCCAGCACTTCCGCATTCGCAGCCACCTGGCCATGGACATCGGCGACGTGCTGCTGCGCGACGCGCAGTTCGTCTGGCGCGAGCGGCGTGCGCTCATCACCCGTGACGCAGTGCTGCTGCTGCCGCGCTCGCCATCCAGATCCACCACCTCGTCGTCCTCGCCCCTCGCAACAGCACGCGAGAGCTTCCCGCTCGACGGCCGCTTCACCTGTGAGGCAGTCGTGGTCTCCGCCGCACACCTGCACGCCGTGCGCCTGCAAGACGCCACCAGCGACCGCGAGTTTCTGCTCGACACGCGCTCGCGCGGCAAGAAGCAAGTCTGGGTCGAGCTCTTCCAGCGGGCGCGCGAGTCGCGCGGTGCGGTGCGGTCGCCTCCTCCTGCGCTCACGCTCGCGCCGTCTGCAGCGTCGATAACCGCGAGTCCCAGGAAGCTGCAGGAGCGCGTGCGCGCGTCAGCGCTGCTGTCGGCGGCCGGGAAGCTCCTGCGCGGCACTGACATCGAGGCGCTGCTCGCTAGCGACGCACAGCACGTCGACGTCATCGGCGAGCAGCTCGTGCGCGCAGGGGTGCTGGAGCCCTGCTGCTGCGCGTGCGACGCGCGGTTCGCCGGCGGCGAGTTCATCTACAGAGTCGACTCCGACGCGCTCGGGCGGCTGGCGGACGCCGCAGACCCGGCGCTGCTGCTGACGCGGCGGCATCGGCAGCAGCGGTTCCACCGCACGCGGCCGTGTCTGCTCTCCGCGCTGGCCGAGCGCGTGACGCAGCAACTCGCGCTCTCCGCGTCGCTGTCGGGACTGGAGGTCGTGCAGCTCTGCTTACGCAGCGGCGTGCTGAACGTGCCGACCGCCGTCGCCGTGGGCAACGAGCTGCTGCTGAGAGGGGCGCTCCAGGCGAGCGACAGCAGCAGTAGCCGCGACGGCTTCAGCATGGAGCGAGAGAGCGCATACGTTGCTGGACAGTCGCTCGTGGTGGCTGGCGCCTCACGAGAGGACGCCAGTTCCCAGCAGCAGCAGCAGAGCGAGGACTTTGGCCGCTTCTACCGCGAGCACACGCAGCTCAAAGAGCGCTACGACGCGCTGCTCTACGCCTTCTGCGCCTTCTGCGCGCTCGTGCTCCTCGACGGGTGGTGGGCGTCCGCGCTCCCGGGACCCGCCAAGCTCGCGCTCGTCGCGGGCGTGTTGGCGTGGCTCGCGCTCGGAGACGGCTCGGCGTCCTTCCACATCAACATCCGCAAGAGCGGTCACGGCAGCGCGGTCACAGCGGCGTTCTTCCGCTCGCCGATGCCGACCGAGGCCCGCGAGTCGACTGCGCTCGGAGTGAGCGCACAGCCGCAGGTGACGAAGCAGCCGCCGCTGGCGCTGTCCTCGAAGGGGTCCGAGAGCTCCCCCGAGTCGCTCGACGAGGAGAAGCAGGCGGCACCGGCGGCACCGGCGGCACCGGCGGCGTCCAGCGAGGTGGTCGAGAGCGCCGAGGCGCGCGCTCGAGCGGCGCGCGTGCACTCATTCCGGCTCGCGATCGCGCAGGCGGCAGCGATGCCATACGAGGCGACCGAGGTGTACTCGGACGACTACCTCTTCAGTGTCATGACCGTGAAGGACCGCGCGTTCAGCTACGCGGTGAGCAAGATCGTCAAGTGCCTCGAATGGCGCGCGCAGTACGGCGTGGACGCGATCACGCTCGCCGACGTGCAGGGGCAGCTCACGTCCGGCTCGATGTACTGGTACGGCTACGATTTCCAGCACCGGCCAATCCTGTGGGTGCGCGGACGCCTGAAGGACTGGAAGGGGATGGCGCAGAAGCGCGACGCGGAGATCAAGGCGCACATCTTCCTGCTCGAGGCGGGCAGCCGCGAGCTCATGCCGCCGGGCACAACGACGTACACGGTGGTGACGGACTCGGCGAAGGTCGGGATGAGCCAGATGGACCTCCGCCTCATGCACGGCCTGCTGGACACGTGCGTGGCGAACTACCCGGACCGCGTCGGTATGGTGCACGCCGGGCCGATGACGCGGTTCCTGTCGTGGGTGGTGCCGATGCTCTGGCCGTTCCTGCCGCCGCGCCTGCGCGGGAAGGTGTCGTTCATGACGGATTGCGTGAAGGACCTGTCGAAGCACATGAAGACGGAGCTGATCCCGCGGCATCTGGGCGGCGCGGCGGACCACGTGCTGCGGCGCACGCCGTCGAGCGCCCCGAGCGAAGCCATGGATGTGCTCTTCATGCTCGAGCAGCAGAAGCTCCGGATGCAGGAGATCGTCACGTAAGACGCGTTAGTTGGCAGTGCAGTTCCTCCCTCCCTCCTTGCTCGTCGAGTTACTCACGGCGTGTCGTTCGAGCGGATGCGCTATGCCCGCTTGATCTCTGCAGCCACACAGAACGCGTCAGTAGCCCAGTCGAAGCAGTCAGCAGCCCACCAGCAGCTGCACGCACCGAACGTGTAGTAGTTCTTGATGTGCTCGGCCTTGTCGTCGTCGACGAGGCGGAACTGCGCCATGTACTTGCCGCGGTAGAACATCCCGGACGGCGCGTCGATCCAGTCGTGGCGGGGGTACACGAACTCGTACGCCTTGGAGCGCGGTGCATAGGAGCCGAGCACGATCTCGTCCGTGTTCGAGAGTACGGTCTTCTTGACCTTGTTGCGGAAGCGCAGCCCGCTCACGATCGCGCGGTTCACGCGGAACGCCACGGCGAACTTGTAGCGCGCGCCTTCCGCCAGCACGAACGGCGTCGTGCGCATGTGTTCGATGCCCTGCGCCGTGTCCAGGTTGTACACGATGTCCGGGCTCCCGTCCTCGAACACCACGCGGAATTCCTCCACCACGACGCGCCGCGCGTCGTTCGGGTCTGCGCGGGGCGACGCGGTGTGAAGGCGCCGAACGCACTCGCTCGCTCACTCGCCTACCTGGTGTTTACGGCACGCACCTCCGCGGTCGCCGTGCGCGGCGTCTCCCAGTAGCTGCTCCTTGTAGCGGCGCAGACTCTCGTCGTCCGCGTCCTTGCGCAGTAGCTCCTCGACACTCGTGATCGCGCGCTCGCTCATCTGTGATGACGGCGCCGCCATCGCGTCAGTTTTCCTCTACAGTCGCGCTACAAGCAGCGCCAGCGAGCATGCGCGGCGCACTCGGTAGTCGCCGCCGCCGTCCTCGCTGCTGTCCACGGACATGGTCTCCGCGCGCTCCATGATGCCGTCTTCGATGACGTCGCGGATCGGCAGAAGAGTTTCAGATCTTGAATCGCCACGGCGCTGGAATGTGTGGGTTCGACTCTCGTATACACTAACCTAATGGACACTGGAATGAAGTGTGAGTATATACTTGGAAACTGCATGCAAAAGTCGATGCTGTTTTTACGATTTCGTAAAAAGTAAAAACCTCGAACAAGGTAGTGCGAGCGTGACGAAAGCCAGGGAGTCCAAAGTGGCTTCACGCGCTTTGGTTGGTGGTCAAAAGCTCCGAACTCGCCACGAACCTCTGGTGGTCACCAGCAGCAGCAGCAACGCACGACCTCGAGCATCTCTAGCACCTCGAGCATCTCCAGCGACACCTCCGCGAAGCAGCCCAGCGATGCCGAAAGCCGAGCGCAGCGGGAAGCCCAAGCGCGCGAGCCCGCTCGAGAAGCAGCTGGCGTTCGACAACAAGCCCTGGTTCGAGAAGAATGCCGCCAAGAAGAGTAAGCAGGGTGGCAGCCGCCGCGACTCCGACGACGACATGGACGATGAGCGCGGCGACGTGATGCCCGAGCGCCTCAGTCGCAAGACGCTCGATCTCGCGCGTGAGCAGCAGGCGGAGGAGCAGGCGCTTGAGAGCAAGAAGCAGCAGCGCCAGCAGCAGCCGCAGCAGGGATCGGCGCGCGCCGCCGCTGCAGCGCAGGCTCGCGCGCAGGCGTACGCCAGCAGCGACGACGAGGAGGACGACGAGGAGGACGAGGAGATGGACACGGACGACTACGAGGGCGACGAGCTCGTGCGGATCAACGACGGATACGTCGAGGAGATCGAGATCGACGAGGACGACGAGGAGGCGCTCGCGAACTTCATGATGGGAGCCCCGGAGCGCCGCAACCTCGCGGACATCATCATGGACAAGATCTTCGAGAAGGAGGCGCGCGAGCGCGGCGATGTGGAGGAGGAGGCGCCGGAGAGCCGCTTCGACCCGAAGATCGTCGAGGTGTACACCGGTGTGGGCAAGATCCTGCAGCGCTACACGTCGGGCAAGCTGCCGAAGGCGTTCAAGGTGATCCCGTCGCTGAGCTACTGGGAGGACATCCTGTGGCTCACGGCGCCGGACAAATGGTCGCCGCACGCGATGCGCGCCGCGACGCGGCTCTTCGCGTCGAACCTGAACCCGAAGATGGCGCAGCGCTTCTTCAACATCTTCCTGCTCGAGCACGTGCGCCAGGACATCCGCGAGAACAAGCGCCTCAACTTCCACCTCTACATGGCGCTCAAGAAGGCGCTGTACAAGCCGCAGGCGTTCTTCAAGGGCATCATCATCCCGCTCTGCGAGAGCCAGAACTGCACGCTGCGCGAGGCGGCGATCATCGGCTCGGTGCTCTCCAAGGTCTCGGTGCCCGTGATCCACTCGGCGGCGACGCTCATGAAGCTCGCGTCCATGGCGTACTCGGGCGGCAACAGCATGTTCATCCGCGTGCTGCTCAACAAGAAGTACAGCCTCCCGACCCGTGTCATCACGGAGCTCGGCAAGCACTTCCTCAAGTTCACGAGCGACCCGCGCACGCTCCCGGTGCTCTGGCACCAGTCGCTGCTCACGTTCACGCAGCGCTACAAGAACGACATCCCCAAGGCGCAGAAGGAGGGCATGAAGGCGCTGCTCAAGGCGCACTTCCACCACCAGATCACGCCCGAGATCCGTCGCGAGCTCTTCAACGAGTGAGCGCCAGCCCCAGTCGGACGTGCGCGCGCGCGCGAGTGCGGCACGCGCTGGCAGCGTGCGAGCGTTCATAACTAAGTAGCCGTACCTCTCAGACTATGTACTCGATTAGACGAACTTGCTTGTGCGTCTCCTGCCTTGCGTCTACGGCGCCTGCTGCAGCGGCGCCAGCTCTTCAGACGTCATCGGCACGAACTCGTCGCGACGGCGGCCGAAGCGCAAGTCCCACGCCGTGAAGCCGACGGCGGAGAGCAGCACGGCGGAGATCGAGAAGAGCACGAGCGCCTCGAACTGGCGCGGATCGCTGAATGCGATGCCCACGCACTGCATCACGATGTAGCAGAACTGGTACGAGGCCGTCTGCATCGAGTTGATGGCACCGCGCCGGTGCGGCTCGACCCACTCCTGCATCGTCTGCACCTCGGCCAAGTCGTTCGTCCACAGCCACGCGCGCGACACGATGACGCAAGCGAGAATCGCGTAGTCCGACGTCGCCGACTCGCCGGCGAGCGCGAACGCCAGCGCCACTGGCACCAGTGACGCCCAGAACAACCACACGCTCACCACCGCCACTTGCTCGACGCGGCCGAAGAACGTGCGCAAGTACGGGAACGCGATCGTCCCGAGTAGTCCGGACACTGCGCCGGCGCCGCGAGTCGCGCCGATGACGGACTCCGGGATGCCGCGCCACTTGAGGTAGGCCGTGTTGAGCGCGCTGCCGTTCAGGATCGTCATGTAGAGCATCGAGAACGACACGCTGAGCAGGAACACGGGGTGGCGGAAGAACTCCCGCCACATCTCGGTGTACTGGCCGCTCGACTCGTGCTCGCGTTCGCGTTTGCGTTTGTGAGCGTGGCGACAGTCCTTCACTGCAAGCTTCGGCGTGAGGTCGTAGATGTCGCGTGTCATGATGTACTCGAGCGGCGTCGAGAGCAGGTTCCACGCGCCAACCACAGCCGCGCCGGTCATCGCGCGGGTCGTGGGGTCGCTGTCCGCGAACTCCATGACGAAGCCGAACGCCATCGGCGCGAGGATGGTGCAGCTCAGGTCGATGCGGCGCATCGTCGTGTTCAGGTGCGCGAGCGTGTCCGAGTTGTCACCGGCGAGCACGACGACCCAGTCGCGCTCGATTGCCAGCGTCTGCGCTTCGTTCAGCACCTGCCCGACGCCGCCGCACACGAGCGTGAGTGCGAACAAGACGAGCAGCTGCGTCGTCCACTCGGGCTTGCGGATGCCGTCCGCGTTCGTGGTGACGAGGATGAGTCCGAGCACAACGGTGCTAAGCACGATCATGAAGTTCTCCGCCACGATCGCGAAGCGCATGACTGTCCAGCGGTTCGTCCGGTCGAGGTAGCGCCCGACCGACGGGATCGCGAAGATGCACGTCGTGTACATCGCGAGCGCGAAGAGCGCGCTCGGCATCAGCGTATCCACGAACACCTCCATGAACAGGATCGGAAGCGCGAACTGCCACATGTTGTCACCCTGCGTGTCGAGGTGGTGCGTCAGCTTCGCGGTTCATCAAGAGCGAGCACAGAGCGGGTGGACAAGCTGCACGCAAGAACACACCCAAGCAGACAGGAAGTGGCTGATGTAGAGGTACACGATCACTCGGTGGGGCTGCAGCGACACATCGTCACCGCTCTTGTCACCCGCCGATGATCTGAAACAGATCCGCAAGAGTCAAAGACGATCGTCCCCAGAGTAGCAAGCGCAAACCCAAAGCCGACAGCTCCATCGACACGTACAGGAGTTGCTGCGCTTCACCCGCGTGGCGAGTGTCGTGTGTGCTGCGATGACGATCCTGCCACACCGAGAAGAGCGCGAGCAGCGCCGGCGCGAGCGTCACGACGCCGATGATCACCATCACGACGTTGCTGGCGCGACTCGCGAGCACGCATGCGGCGCTGCCCTCAACAGCGCCAGCAGCCAGACATGCTGAAGCAATGCAAGTCAGTTCGACTAGCGAAATGGCTACAATGGTCTAATGTGCTGATGCGAGAAGCTCACCTGCTCCATCAGCCGCAAGCAGCGCGGAGAACGCTGCTGTCGCGATGCACACCTTTGCAGTCGGCTCCATGCTCGAACAAGACGCTTACTGGAGGTCGACTCGAGGCGGAAGTTGAGAAGTGAGCGCTGCCATCGACTGTCATCGGTGACAAAGTGCTTTGAGCATGTCATGCTGCGCTGTTGAGATGAGCGAAGGAAAAGCTGGTCTTCAGCAACAGCATTCGCTTAGGTTCGAGTGTTCTCCTGCAAAATGCGATATCGCACTTAATTGAGTCTTCATCGATCTTCTTGCAACAAACCTTCATGAGCATGGCCGCCGACGGCGAGATCGCGCTGGAGCAGACGCTCTTCCACGAGAGCGGCGTGTGGTTCTACCAGGTGCCACCGGGTCACGTGACAACGCTCTCGCCGCGCGCCGACGCGTGGGACCCGGAGCACCCGTTCCTCACGGGCTCGCTGCGCGTGGTGCAGCGCGGCGATGCGTGCTGGGTGCGGCTCTTCGAGCCGGCGGCACCCGACGCGGACCTGGCGACCGCGCCGCCCGCGCTCTTCGCGCAGTGCCCCGTGGAGATCACGCGCGAGCTCTCGCTTGACGCCTACGTGCAGGACTGCGTGGACTCGTCGCGCTACTTCATGGTACGCGTCGAGGACGAGGCCACGCAGCGCCGCGCATTCGTCGGCGTGGGCTTCCCGGAGCGTGCGAGCGCCTTCAACTTCAAGGCGGCGCTGCAGGACCACGCCAAGTACGTGCTGCGGCAGCTCGAGGCCGCGGCACTCAGCGCTGCGTCGGACGCTGCGGAAGCAGCTGCGGCGACAGCGCAGGGCGGCGAGGCGTCGCCTGGACGCAAGTCGCAGGCGTTCAGCCTGCCCGAGGGCCAGACGATGCGCATCAACCTCAAGCTCAACGGCGTCGACAGCGACAGACTGCAGCGTCGCAGAAGCAGCAGTAGCGGCGACGGCGCTAGTGGCAGCAGTGGACCCGTCAAAGTGCCGCTGATCCCGCCGCCGCCTGGCGACCTCACGCCGTCGTCCGCGGCAGCAGCCGTAGCAGGAGGGTCGACGGCGGCGGAAGCCAAGGCCGCGCAGACGCAGGCTGCGAGCGTCGTCGCAGACGACGGGGAGGACTGGGGCGACTTCACGTCCGCGTGAGGTGGGCGGTGCGCTCGTTCGTCACGCCTCCGCTATCCATCTCTACACTCAAGCGACACCTGCCGACGTCGCCATGCCGCAGAGCTTCTTCTCCTTGGCTGGCGGCAGCGCGGCGAGCAATGATGGCGAGACATCTCCTGCCGCCACCACCGCCGTGCATATGTAAACCAGAATGAACACGAACCACCGCCACTTGCAAGCGCTCTGACGCGCATGTCGAGCATTGTTCCGCCGCTTCGTCCTGCGCTGAACCGCCGCCGCCGCGCTCGCCGCTGCAGACGACTCGCTCCCATGCGCGCTCGGAGACTGCACGACGACAGCGGTGGCGACTCGCTCGGCGCAGAGCCGAGTCCTCCCCTGCCGCCTCGCGGGCACGGACGGCGCGCTACGGCGGTCGCCCGCGCGAGTGAGCGCTGCAGCTCTCCTTCTACCAGCGAGCCTCGCCAGCGCAAGACAGACGCTGCCGAGAAGACGGAGTCTCGCGAGGAGAGCGATGCCGACGACCACGTAATCCAAGTCGCGGTCCGCTGTCGGCCGCGGAAGCGACCGCGACATGAGCGCCACACAGCGAGCCGCGCTGGTCTGCGCAGGAGCCGCGAGTGGCTGTCTCGAGCAACGCGCAGCGACGAGTCCGACGACTCGGACAGATCCTCGAGCGCCAGCAGCGACCGCGACTTCGGCAGCACCGGAGTGCTCGAGTTCAGCTCGGATCGACACCAGCGCTCTGGCAAGCGATCGCTTCACGCGAGTCCGCTGCAGCAGAAGCCGAGCCTGCTCGCCCAGACCCAGAGCGGAGGAGCGAAGCGCCGATTCGAGTTCGACTTCGTCTTCCCACCCTCCGCGCACCAGCGCGATGTCTACGACGGAAGCGTCCGCCAGCAAATCGCCCACGTGCTGCGCGCGCACGAGCTCTCACGTCCGCCCACGCACGCCACGATCGTCGCGTACGGACAGACTGGGACGGGCAAGACGTACACGATGGGCATGCTCACGAGCGTGCACGACGAAGCCGAGCGCGGCATCATCCCTCGAGCGGTCGCGCAGGTCATGGAGTACGTCGAGAGCTGCAACAACCAGCTCCTCGAAGGGGACACGGACAAGTGCGTCGTGGTGTCCGTGTCGTATCTCCAGATCTACCTCGAGATGATCCAAGACCTGCTCGTCTTCCCCGTCGACAGCGGCGGCGGCGGCCAGTTCGCTTCGTCAGCTTCCGCCGACCGCTACCACCAGCAGCGGAACCACCACCGGCGTCGGACACCCAACAGCAGCGATCTCCAGGTGCGGCAGCGGCAGAACCAGGCGTTCTACGTCGAGGGCTTGAACGAGTACGAGGTCGCGAGCGTCGACGACGTCCACGTGCTGCTCGAGACTGCAGCGCAGAACCGCATCCTCGCATCCACTGCGCGCAACAAGACGTCTTCGCGCAGCCACACGCTGCTCACGATCGCGCTCAAGCGTTCGTCGCGAAGAGGTCGGCGTCGCCAGAGCGCTGCGAGCAGCGATGTTAGCGACAGCAGCTCCTCAAGCAACGACGAGAGCCGAGGAGGCATCGAGGACGACAGTGACGCGTACTCGATCTCGTTCGTGGACCTCGCGGGCTCCGAGCGCGTCGACGGCGCTCTCCACTTCCTCAACGCGACGCGGAGACGCCAGGAGCTGCGCATCCGAGAAGCCAAGTTCATCAACAGATCGCTGAGTGCGCTCGGGAGTGTCATCGCTGCGCTCGCGCAGCCGCGGCAGCACCGAGGCGCGAAGACGCCGACTTCGCTCGCAGCCACGCTGGCGCATCTCAAGCGGACCGGCAAGGCGCCACCGACGTCCCAGCAGCAGCAGCAGCAGTCAGCACAGCCTCCGAGGCACATCCGCTTCCGAGACTCGCAGCTCACGAAGCTCCTGCAGTCCCGGCTCCTGTCCGGCAGAGGGCGGCTCGTGCTCATCGCGACGATCGACGACCAGCGCGCGAACCTCACGGAGACGCTCTCGACGCTCAAGTTCGCATCCCAGTGTCGGCGCGTGGAGCTACGCAGCCCGCGGTCGAGAGCGGCGCGGCGCAAGAACTCGTTGCTCGAGCAGGTCTTCCAGGAGATGAAGACGACGTACGAAGAGCGAGAGGCGGCGCTGCGAGTACGTGCGTTCGTCTGTCCGTTCGTTCTCGGTCGCGCTTACGCCCCGAACTGCGACGCGAACTCACGCGTGTTGCTGTCGTAGAGAGAGTACCAGAGCCGCATCGACGCCCTCGAAGCGCAGCTCCATGCTGCCGAAAGCGATGCTGCCAGTCGGTGGTCAGCGGCGTACTCGGCGCTGTGTGCACTCGCGGATCGGACGCTTCTGGCGCCAGGTGAGCAGCATCGGCATCCTGAGGCGACTTCGTTCGGCAGCAAGGAGGACGTCGTGTCGTACGTCACGGCGCTCTACTCGTGCGTCCAGGCGGCTCTGAAGTCGCCTGCGCTGCTCCCGGAGCCAGCACGAGCAGATGCGAGCCCCCACCAGCTCGCGTGCGGGCGGAGCGAGAGCGGTGAGAAGAAGGCAGCGCGAGAGCGGAGGCCGTCGCGAACACTCGCGCCACCGAAGGGGCTCAGCCACTCGCTGATGCCGGCGGCGGACTTGAGCAACGCGTCGAAGGTTACGAGCGCTCGGGTAGCTGAAGACGCGCCAATGGCGCAGCTGTCTCCTGCGGACGAAGACGCGTTCAAGTCGGTCGCGCGCCTGCTGCTGTCGTCGCCGGAGATGCTCGCGGCGTACCACGTCGCTCCCGACCTCGACGTCTCATTCAGCCAGATCGACGCCGCGCAGTGAGAGCCGCTAGAGTGCTCGGTAGTGTGGCAGGACGCGTGCGTTGGTGTATTTTGCAGAGTTAGGAGCGCCTGCGTGCGTGCGTGGCGTCGATCGGGTGATGCAGTGGATGTGTGTGTTTGTGTGTGGGAATCGCAGCCGGAGGCTTCTCCGCGGTGGTCTCCTCTTCTAGTAACTCACCGAGCGACGCGCGATCGTGAGTGCGGCGTCGCGCGGGAGGCGGAACGACTTCTGCAGCGACGAGAGACACTGCTCCTCGAAGTAGTCGCGGATGAGCCGCTTGAGCGACTTGCACGCGACCTTGTAGAGCGCCTGGTAGGACGCCGGACGCGCCTGCAGCTGCTCGGGCGAGATGGCCCACTCGGCGCGGCAGAGGCGGTACCAGAACGCGTCGTCGCCGCTGAGCCGGAAGAAGTAGCGGCTCACGCGCTGCGCGGTCGCGAGCGACGCGCCGTCGAGGAAGCCGAGGATCGTGCGCACGTTCTCGTCGCACGTGAAGTCGAGTAGACTCTTCCGCCTGCGCTTCTCCGCGGCCGCTGCCTCCTGCTGCTGCCGGAGCTGGTGCTGCGCGTAGAGCTGCTGCATCTCGTGCTGGTGGAGCCGCAGGCGCGAGAGCTCGAGCTGCGCGCCGAGCGACGGCGACAGTGCGCTATTGTGGAGCGACAGCGGGTGCACGATGAGCGCAGTCGTCATGGGCTCTTGCGGCTCTTGCGGCTCGAGCGGCGACGCTGAGTGCGGGCCAGCGCCGTGCGCGAGTCCGTGCGCGGCGAGCGGCAGCGAGAAGTCCATCGCGGCTGCGGGGTGGTCGGCGTCGAGAGCGGCGTCACCCGAAGTGACGGTGTCGAAACCTGTTGAAGTGACGGTGTTCAGCTTCGACATTTGTACTTGGTATAGTAAGAACAAAGTCGAACCAAAGGCAATATGCTCGTCAAGCGTTTTGCGTTTATTCGAAATTTAGCCGCGGTTCGTTTCTGATCACGGTTCGGTCCCGGTCCGGACGGTTCTGCAACTTCTCGTGCGTGTAGCGTATGCACTCGCGTAAGTTCGCACTTTGGTTTCCATACAAACTCCGTGTCAATCTGGCTCCAAATCGGTGGCATACAGTTTTCCAGTCCAAAGTCCGTGGCATACAGTTTCCCAGTGTCGCAAGATCGCACTTGGCGTTTGTATGAGACGTTCTGTTCCCCTCGTCGCTGCCAGACACTCAAGAAGAAGCAACCGACAGCGAGGACGCCGAGAGAGCTCTGCGTGCGCGCGCCGCCCGTCCCCCGCCCGCGCGCCGCCTTCCGTTCACGCTCTCTGGCTGCGACGACACACCGCCTTACTGCCTTTGCACTAGCGCACTCGCCG
>JAASFS010000021.1:0-55610 GCA_023333865.1 Globisporangium perplexum | reverse complement strand
AGCACCAGCACCAGCACCAGCACCAGCACCAGCACCAGCACCAGCGGCCATGCGGCCGCGTCGAGCCGGCGCGAGCGTGCTGTCCCACTCGACGATCGCGCCTGGCGCCGGGTAGTGGAAGTGGTCGATCACCGCGCAGATCGCCTGGATGATCGTGCTCTCGAGCTCTTCGTGGCCGTCAATCGACTTGAGCAGCCGCCGCAGCAGCGCGAGGTAATGTGACCAGCCCAGCAGCCCGGCCGCGCTGCCCACGCACGCAGCCGCCTCCGCGCGGATCGACTCCTGGCTCTTCGTCTGCGCCTCGTAGATGAAGTGCATCACGAGCGGCAGGATGACGTTGTTCACCGTCGAGTTGGTGAACCACACGGCGCTCGCGGCAGCGTCGACGTCCATCGCGTCGGTCTGCGCTGCTACCGCCACCGCCATCTCGTCCATCAGCTGCGCGACGCGCTGCAGTGCGCGGCGCTTGCGGTGCGCCTGGATGTGCGTGATGTTGAAGAAGAAGTCCGCCTCCGGGTCCTCCTTGTTGCGCAGCAGCGCCAGGTCGGCGTGCACGAACGAGAAGCGCCGTAGCGACGCGTGGTGGTCAGCCAGGCTCCCGAGCAGCATCACGAACCCGCGCCGCGTCTCCTCGACCGGCGACTTGAGGCTCACACGCACGCACGGCATCACGAGCGACTCGAGCGCGTTCAGGATCGCCGACTTCTCGGCCGCCTCGGCATCCGCGTCCACGGCCGCCGCCACGAGCCTCACGAACGTCGTGAGGCCCGCGAGCGCGCCGCTGCGGATCGAGAATTCGCCGTCGTGCATCGAGTGCAGGTACTGGCTGATCACTGGCGCGAGTAGGTGCGAGTCGTCCAGGAAGCCCGCGAACTCGGAGCCGTTGACCGCGGTGAGCGCGTCGACGCGGCGCTCAAAGTCGATCTCCTCGATCTTCTTGGCGTCGTAGGCGTTCAGCGCCACCAGCAGCTCGGCCACTGGCGCCAGCGCCGCCAGCGTGCTGTGGCTGCCGAGCGCCTGGAACACGCCGATGAGCTTCTCGCGCGCAGAACGCTCCGTGATGCAGTTTGGTCCAGGTGCGAGCAACTTCGAGAGCGAGAGCACGTGCTTCTTCGGCTCCGAGAGCTGCGGCACCAGCTGCGCGAGCACTGACAGGATGTTCTCTGTGTCGGCTGGTGAAGGGTGGTGGTTGCGCTGTAGGAACGGCAGCAACAGCTGGAACAAGTCGCGCGCGGGCTTGGCCGACAGCTCTGCGGACGCGCCGATGTGCACCGAGAGGCGGCACAGGAACACGAGCTCCTTCTTGGACGAACCGGCGTAGCGCTCGGCGGCGTACCGCGCCGTCTTGGAGTGGAAGCGCGCGACGAACTGGTCGAGGATGAACGGGATCTCTGGCACCAGCAGCAGCGACGTCGCTGGGTGTGCCGCCATCTCGCTGCTCTCAATCTCCATCAACGAGGCTTCGTCGCCGTCGAGAAGCGATGCCATGAACTGTAGCACCGAGTCCAAGATCTCAGGGGAGAGACCGCGCGCCGGCGCCGCGTCGCTGGTCGCCGGCTCCAGACCCGCCGACAAGCACGAGATGACGCACTTGACCAGCGCAAACGTCAGGTGGCTGCGCGACGTGGGTCCGCGCGCGACAGAGACGAGGAAGTCGAGCAGCGCCGACGCCTTGCTGGCGCCGACCACCGCGTTCGGCAGATGCACGATCGCGTCGTTCGACTGGACGAAGATCGCCTCCACCCACGGCTGCAGCGCCACGACGTGGTCGAACGTGTCGACGATCTCCGCCAGTCGGCGGTACACGAGCATACGGATCTGCTTGCGCATCGACGCCGAGTACTCGGGCTTCTGCTGCTGCTCGCCGCTCCCGTCCTCGTCGTTCACGGCGGGCTCTTCGTCGTCGACATCCATCGGCGACGCAGAGTCGGTGTTCAACTTGAGGATCGAGACGAGCAAGTCCGCGATGGTCGGCATGTACGCAGCCAGCTTGGTGCCGAGCTGACCGACGAGGTCCTCCAGCAAATTGAGGAAGCCCAGCACGCGCGAGGGCTGCACACCCTCAAGCGACACCTCTGCCACCTGCGTGCGAGCGGCAAACGGCTTGAGTGTCGGGACTTCGATCTTCACGTCGAACGCGCGCACCACGAGCTCGACAAACGACGCGAGCTCCACCTCCTCCAATGCCGCCAAGTACGCCAGGATAGCAGCGCGCCGCGCCGCCACCGTGTCGCCCGTGTTGCGGCCCTTCTTGCTCACGCACTTGGAGTACAGCAGGCGCAGGAGCACCGGCAGCAGCTGCGGGCGGTGCTCCTTCAGCACCAAGCCGGCGTCCTCGCTAATGTCGAAGTTCGTCAGCTCCTCGCGGAACGTCGCCGCGTCCGCGATGCGGTTGAGCTGCTCCTTGTACGGCGCCAGGTGCTTCTTGCCGAAGCAGAAGAGGCACCGGAGCGCGAGCTTGGACACCACCTCGTCCGACTTCATGAGCAGGTCGAAGAAGAGCTCGTGCAGCAGTCCGTTCGCGAACGCGCCTTTCATGTTCTTGAACGTCGCGAACAGCTTGAGCTGGTCCAGGAATTTGGTGCGCACGTGCTTCGTCGTGAGCTGCGCGAACACCCGCTTGCTGCGCCACTCGGTGACCTCGAGCGTGCCGGCGCCATCCAGCTTCGCGATCGACTCGTCGATGCCTTCCAGGATCGACGGACTCAGCTCGTCCGTGTAGATCGCAGCGTACTGGTCGCGCAGGAACACGAGGAAGAGCGGAACAACGAACTTGGTCTTGGACTCCACCAGCTCGCTGAACTTCTCCAGCCCCTTCCACAGCATCGTGTGGTGCGTGCTGAGATCCGTCACGCTCGCGGGGTCGATGCGGCCGTTCTCCAGCGCGCACACGCCGCTGAACTCGCTCTCGATCTGCAACGCGGACGCTGACTTCGAGTCGGCAGACAACATCGCGACATCCTCGCCGTCGTGCTCGGATGACGACGCTGCGGGCTTGGAGTGAGGGTTCGTGCCGCTGCTCTTCGATTCCTGACGCACCGACGCAGCGAGCAGTTCCGGAGCGACGATCGCCCACACCTCGGCAAAGTGCACGCGAGCAGCGACGTCGACCGTGTCCGCGATGTGCGGCCAGATCGTCGCAAACTTGACATGGTACAGACCGAACAGGTGGTTCACCGCGAGGACCTTGTACACCGTCGGGGTCTGCGGCGAGCGGCACAGGATCTTCACGCGGCCGATCAAGCGGATCACCTCGCGCTCTGTGTCCACGGTCACGCCACTGCACAGCCGCTCCAGACTCAGACACACGTCCGGGAGGTCACACTTGCCCAGCAGCGTAGCGTCGCCGGCTTCGACGAACTCGTGCCGCTCGTTGCGCGCGAGGATCTCGAGCGTCACAAGGCGCACCTCATGCGACTGCGACCGCAGGTTGTCCTTGAGCAGATCCGCGACGACCGCAAGTCCGTCCAAGCTCAGCAGCTGGTGTTGCTGCGCCTCGGTCTTCATCTGGACGAACTCGAAGAACGCCGAGAGCGTCGCAAACGAACTCTGTTTGCCGCTCAGCGCTGCGACCACAAAGTCTGACGAGAGCTTCTGCGTCTTGTGCTTCTTCTGGTGCTCCGCGATCTGTATCAGGCGCCAGAGCTCCGCACGGAGCGCGCCAAACTCGGCCGTGATCGTCGACGGCGACTTCTTCGCGAGCGCCTTATCCACTTGCGAGAGCGCCGGCTTGGCGAACGCGAGCAGCTTGTCGTCGTCGATGCGGAGCAGCGCGAGCGCCTTGCAGAACCTCCACGCGACCGCCAGCGCGCTCCTCGTGTCCTCCTCGGTCGTCGCCTCGAAGCTGTCGCTCGTCAAGCGCTTCGCGATCTTCAGCAGCGACGCATCCGTCTCTGCCTGCTTCTGGACGGGGGCGTACGTCAAGAAACGGTGGTCGTTCGAGAACACCACGTATGGGTTCTCGTCTGCCGTTTCGTCGTGCGCTGCGAGGTAGCTGCCCAACGCCGTGATCAGCACCGCGAACGCAGCCACGTCGACGCCCAGCAGCGTCTCAAACGCCAGGTGGAGGGCGTTCGGGAACACGTGCGTCTTGACGAAGTCCGGCTCGATGCTCGTGTGCGAGAAGATCTGCTCCGACAGCCGCATCAGGCGTGTGCGCCAGTACACCTTCACGTTGTCGCTCGCGCTGCTGTCCGCGGCTCGGAAGATCGCCTTCACTTGCGCTGCCACGGTGCTCGAGCTGTCTGGAAAGAGTCTCCAGACGCCTTCGAAGAACGGCACGAGCTCCTCGCGCAAAGGCTCGCTGCACGTCGAGAAGATGTCCGCGTTCGCAAGCAGCTGCGTCGCCGCTTTCTGGACCGCATTGACGTGCTTCGCTTGCCCGATGAGTTTGCCGCCCCGGTACCGCACGAAGAAGCTGAACATGTGGACGATGCGGCTCAGGTACAGACACTCGACGTCGCTGTCCGTGTTCGTGGTCGCAGCGAGCTTGGACAGCGCGAGCGCGAAGCACTCGAGCATCTCGCCGGCGTTCTCGGCGTCTGTGTGCTTGGTCATGAGCTCGCTCGTGAGGCGCGCGATCTCGTAGACCACAGCGCGCTGCTCGGCGCCGTCCTGCGCGCTCTCCTTCGGGCGGAACGCGCCGAGCAGGAAGAGGAAGATCTCACCCATGCGCGAGTGGAAGCCGTGGTTCACGTTGCGCATGAGCGCGAAGAGCAACTTGGCCGAGCCGTCCTGCAGGATCTCGTCGTCCTTGCCCGAGCCGCGGGCGAGCGCGCGGAAGTACGTGCTGAGGTACTTCTTGAGGTCCTTGGACGAGTCCACGCGCCGCAACAGCACCGAGAGCGTCTGTGCGGCGAAGTCGCGCACGAACGGCTTCGGATGGCCGAGCAGCGGGAAGTAGCACTTGTGCACGGCCTCCATGTCCTTGAGGATCTGCACGCGCAGGTAGTTGAAGAGCATCGTGATCGTCTTGAACACCTGCGTGCTGAGTTCGGGCTGCGTCCAGCGAGAGCAAGCAGAGCGTCAGTAGGTGAGGCGGTGGCAGAGTGCAGAGTCCCCAACAGCAGCAGAACGCACATCCTTCGTGTCGATGATTGCGATGACGTCCGGTAGGATGCCCGCGAAGTGCGGATAGAACTCCTTGCGCAGCTCGCGCGCGAGCGCCGTGAGCAGCTTGAGCACGGAGCTGACGCGCTCGCGCTGCACGTCGGCGCTCGGCGCCTGGCGCAGCTCTTGCTGGAGCAGGCGCGCCACCTTCTTCACGTGGTGCAGCAGCTGTGGCGTCGTGGTCACGAGCGGCTGCAGCTTGCGGTAGAGCACCTGGAAGCTCTCAATCATCGTGAGCTCCGCCTGCAGCGCCAGCTCCTCCTGGAAGCTCAGCGCCTCGGCTGCCGCGTTCGTCTTCCCGTGCAGCTGCAGCTCCGCTTGCAGGTTCTCGAGGCGCTCGTCCATCCGCACGAAGCGGTGGCGGCGCTTGGACTCGGTCATGGCGGCCGCGAGTATGTGTCTTGCGAGCTGATCGAGGTGAGTGAGCTGCGCCTGCGCCGAGAGCTGCGCGAGTGACGGAGAGCTGGTGGCGTCGAGTGAAGCGTTGCGAGCGAGTGACCTCCGAAGCGGTTGGTCAAGGCGGCACTGCATCCGGCAAAGTACGAACGAGCAATACCCGATTTTATCACTATAGGAAAATGAAAAGCGCGCGAAAAAAAGCTCAAAAAAGCTCAAACCTCGAGCCGGCATCATGGCATCGCCGTCACCGTCGCCGTCCCCGTCGCGGTGGACACAGCAGTACGCGCTGGCAGTCGCGAACGACGCTGCAGACGGCACCAGCAAGACTGCTACTAGCACCACCGCCACTGCCACCACCACCGGCAGCAGCAGCAAAGGACTTGGCGACGCGGTCCAGCGATTCCTCGCGAGCGTGCTGGCGACTGCCACCACATCGTCTGCGGACTCGCCGGTCTCGCTCGCGGCTGTCGGCGCCGAGCTGCTCGTGCCGATCGCGCAGCTCAGCACCGCGCAGCTGCAGAAAGAGCAGAACCTGGCGCGCGACGCCGTGCTGCGCGTGCTGCAGCTGCAGGTGGTCTGCCGCCTCTTCTGCTGCTGCTCGGACAGCGCCAAGCAGAGGAGCAGCACTGCAAAGGCGAAGAAGAGCGCGACGACGACGAAGAAGAAAGAGGACGCCGCCCGCCTCAAGACGCTCAAGAAGGAGACGCGCAGCCTGCTCGATCGCATCGCGCTGCTGCTCGACGCCGCGAACCCGCCGTCGCTCACGGACGAAGATGGGCACTCGCCGTTCCACGAGTTCCTGCAGGAGGTGCTGGCGAAGGCGTTCGCCCCACGGCTGCCCAAGTTCACCAAGTTCCTGCTCGGCGTCTACGAGCTCGAGGACGAGTCGCGTGAGCTCGAGAGTCTGGCGCTGAATCCGCCTGTGGCGTCGGTAGCAGCCAGCAAGGCGGCGCAGGTGACTCCAGAGCCAGAGGCGCAGGCTCCGCTTGCGGCAGCTCAGAGCATCCTCTCGGCGCTGCGCGACGAGCAGCGTCCGCTCAAGCGCTCGCGCACCGAGACGGCGGTGCCGTTCAAGAAGATGCAGCTCCCGAACGAGCTGCGGCGCCGCTCGAGCCTCCCGTCCACGCGCAGAGATCTCAAGAACGCGGTCGCAAAAGCGGAGACCGCTGCCGGTTCGGCCAGCAGCGCTACTAGCAGCAGCAGAAGCAGTAGCAGCAAGCCTCTTAGCGGCGCTGCTGCTGCTGCGAACGGCGCACCCGCGAGCAGCACCAGCAAGCCGAGCTCCAAGGCGCGTCGCAGCGTCAGCAGCGGCGTGAAGCCCCCCTTGACGAGCGCGGACAAGCCGCGCTTGGCGCACCACGTGTCCCTCGGCGCGAAGCCCACGACGCTGCTGCGGAACGTCGACCGCGCGCTCTTCGCAGGTCCGCAGTCGCGCTTCGCGCCGAGCGCCAGCAACAAGCTGCCCCACACGCTCACAGTCGTCACCAACGGTAGCAGCAGCACCAGCGTGGTGCGACCCTCCTCGGCTCCGCGCAGGTCGCCGCTGCTCGCGAACGCGCCGCTCTCCGGCTTGCAACGCTCGGTGAGCGGCCCGAAGCCTCCGATGGCGCCGCCACCTCGCACCGCCGCCTCGACGCTGCTCAAGAGCGAGCAGTCGGCCTCCGTCGTGATGCGGACGCCGGATCGCCCGCAGCGCCGCCAGCAGCGAACCTCGCGAGTGCTCATCGAGTCGTCGCCGCCGTTCCGGAACCCGAACGTCGGCGCTGCCGCCCGCCAGCGCAAGCCGCCGTCCGCCATCCCCCCACCGCAGCTGCGCTGACGAGGCTCCGTGCAACTCGCGACTACTGTAACCATACTCCCCGCCACCACAGCAACCCGCGCGCGTGTTGGCTTAGTCGCTGTCGCTGTCGTACGCCACGAGGCCGAGGCTCGGCGGCGGCGTTAGCTTCTTCTCTTGGCTCGCGACATCTCCCAAGCTCGCAGCATCCTTCGAGCCAACAGACGGCTCCTTCTGCTGCTTCTTCTTGGCGGCAGCCGCTTTGTCCTTGGCCGGCACCGCCTTGCGCTTCGCGCGCACCACCACAGGCGCCTTCTTGCTCTGCTGCGCCACGAGCTTCTGCCGCGCCTCCTCCGACAGCGCGGAGCTGAGCACTGGGACGCCGGAGGTCGCGGCGGCGCTGCTCTTGCTGCCGCTGCTGCTCGACGCGCCACCCGCTGACACGACGGTCGCTTGCTGCTTGGCAAGTACTAGGAGAGGGCGACACGGCGACACGCATCAGCAGCAGTAGCAGACCTAAGACACCCCCCCTCCTCCCGATACCACTGCGAAGGCGTCACGTACGGAAGCCGGCGCGGTCCTCGTCGTGCTGCTCCTTGCGGCGCTGCTGGGACTCTGCCTGGCGCTCCTCCAAGTCGCGCAGGAAGCTGATCTCCTCGTCGTCCAGCGCCTTGGGCGGCGCTGCAGACGTTCGTCAGACGAGGACTCACTCGGATCGCGCGCTCTCTCTCGCTCTCTCACTCGCAGAGCCACCTCCCGGTCGCCTACGCACCGAACGGGTTGTTCTTCTCGCGCCACTCGCTGTCCTTGCGCTCCTTAAGTTCCTGCAGTCGCTCGTACAGTGGTCGGTAGTCCGCGGCGTCCTCTGGGCGTGGCGCTGCTGGGGCGTCCGCGATGCGCTGCTCCTCCACATTGTCGCCGAAGAGCTGGTGCGGTGGCAGCAAGCGTGACGTCAGCGTGCTCGCTTGAATATCAAAAGGTGTAGGTCGAGAGAGAGAGCGAGAGGCGAACCCCGTCAGAGGACGTGAGCACTGTCGTCGACACGAAGCCCGGGAGCGCAGCGCCGCCGCTGCCGCCGCCAGCGCCTCCAGCGGCTCTTCCTGCCATCTCCATCGCTCCCTTGATTATATCTCTACGCGAAATGCAACCTGACTACCTCGATTACTTCTCTACCGACTTTCGCTGATACCGGCCCTGAATGGACGCCAAAGAGCACCAGAATCAAACCTCGGATGGCGTCGCACGAGCTGGTGAGTGGCACCGACACTGGCGGTAGTGGCGGCGGCGGCGCGGCCGCGCTGCGCGAGCTGCTGCTGGCGCTCGAGCGCCCCAAGCAGCTGCTGGACGACGCCATGCGGCGCTTCGCGGACGCGCTCGACGGCACTGGCGGGCAGCAGCTGGCTGCCAAGTTCCTCGAGCTGCAGCCGCAGGCGGACGCGCTGCTGCGCGCGTGGCCGGAGCAGGTCGGTGCCGCGCACCGCTGGGTGCAGCGCGAGTCCGTCGCGCTCTTCCTGCGCGCGCTGGCGGCGCTGGTGCGCGCGGCGCAGCCAAGCGAGGCGCTCGCCCTGCGCGTCGTCCGCGAGCGCCACGCCGCGGTCGAGAAGGCGCTCTCCTGGAGCGACAAGCCCGCCATTGAGTTCGAGGCGCTCGAGCTGCTCGCGACACTCGCGCGCGCGGGCGGCGCCGTGGCGCGCGAGCTCGTGCGGCTCTTCAACTTCCAGAGCGCGCCGTTCGCGAAGCTCGCGCAGCGCCGCATGAAGAAGCTCGAGGTGGCGCCGACCGAGGGCGGCGACGACGATGAGCAGCAGCAGCAACAACAACAACAACAACAAGTGAAGAAGGCGACAGAGCCGACGTCCCAGAAGCCGACGATCCAGATCCGCGAGGCGTACGTGCGCTTCGTGCTGGCGCTCACCGCGTGTCCCGACAAGAGCGTGCACCGCTTCGCGATGAAGGAGGGCGGCGTGACGGCGTCGCTCTTCAAGAGCGTCGACGGCGACAGCGTCGAGATGCTCTCGCACCTCTTCGCGCAGCTCAACGCGCTCGTGCTGCACAACGCTGACGTCGACACGAAGACGAAGCTCGTGATCTTCAACGGCGGCTGCGTGCACCAGTTGCTGCCGCTGCTGCAGTCGGACGACGCGAGCATCGCGCAGCTCGCGCTCGACGTGCTCAGCGCGCTCTTCTTCGGCGCCGACGCGCTGTACGTCGTGCCGCCAACGCACGCACTGCGGCTCTTCCTGTCGAAAGCCACGGCGGCGGCGGCGCCGGCCACGGGCGAGAGCGACGAGCCGACGCGCGCGTCGGAGCTGGCGTACGCCGTCAAGGTGATCCGCAACGCGGTCGTCACGATCGGCGTGAACGAGTTCATCCGCAGCCCGCACGCGCAGACGCTCGTGACGTCGCTCCTGACTAAGTACCCGGGACTCGCGGCCGAGTACGTCCACGCGCTGGCGATCCAGCTCGAGCCGACTCCCGGCTACCGCTGGTTCTGCGTCACGTCGCTCGTGCAGAAGCTGCTCGCGTGCCCACTTGACGCCGTGACGCCGGGGCTGCCGAAGGAGAGCGGCGCGGACGTGCCGTCGTGGTGCTCGCCGGCTGCGCTGGCGACTCGGCTGGTGCTGCCGCTCACCTGCCGCAAGGAGCTCTCGCGCGGCATCCAGCACTCGACCAACCTGATCGTGTACAACACGCTCGGGATCATGGAGGCCGCTCTGCGCCGGTACCAGTTCGTCGTGTCTCTCGCTGGTGAGGCGCGCGCGATCTCACCCGTGGACCTCGAGAGCGAGCTGCGCTTCCTGGTGCCGAGTCCCGAGGCTCTCGTGTCGCTGCTGCTCAAGCTCTGCACGTCGTCGGAGAAGGTCGCGCTCATCTACGTTCGCGCGCTCGCGGTCTTCCGCCTGTACCTGGAGTGCCTCCCCCAAGCGATGAGCGAGGTGAAGCTGGATGTGACCAAGATCATCGCCTGGAGCTACCTGGAGGCCGGAGCGTCGAGGCAGCAAACTGCGCTCGCGAGCCTCATCTCGAGCGAGATCCTGCGCTTCCTCCTCGTCGTGGACGCGAGCCGCTTGCATATGCTGCTTCCGCCCGCAACCCTGAACAAGCACAACGCCGGCAGCAAGACCGGCGACAGCGCGGTGCCTCGCTCCAAGCTGCTCCAGCTCCTGCTCCTGTTCGTGCAGACTCCGAATCCGGCGATCCAGCGACTCTGCGCGCTGGTGCTGCAGCGCACGCTGTCCGTCTCAAGCGTGTTTGGGGGTGGTTCGGGAAGCAAGTCTGCTGGCGCTGGCGGTCGCTCGAGCGAAGACATCAAACTGTGGCTCGACGGACTGCGCTCCGGAGGCAGCAAGTGCGCCGAGTTCGTGGAGCGGCTGGTCCAGCACGTGCTCTCGGACCCGTTCCAGTTTCTCGAGACGTACCGTCGTGCTCGATCGGCTGCTGGCGAGACGGCGAACGAGGCGCTGACGCTGAGCCCAGGGACGATTGCGCTCGTCGAGTTCTTCAATAGCAATGCTGCGGGATCGTGCGAGAGCGGGGAAGAAGCCAAGGGTGGCAACGCGCTGTCGGCGTTCCGCTCCGACGCGGCAGTTGTTGCGTTCGGCACGCGCGTGCTGCTCGCGCTGCTGAGCACTGCGGAAGCTCCGCAGCAGCTCGTGACTCTGATCTCAACTCCTCAGCACGCTCTCTCGAGCGGCGACGTGGACGCAGACCCTCAAGATGCAAAGAAGAAGCGGAAGCGTGTCGGTGGTGATGACGAAGACGACAACACCGCCTCTCGCGACGCTGACGCGTACGAGCTCCTAGCTCGGTACTGCGAGGCGATCTGTGGCGCTAGTAGTGCTCGTGACCATAAGGCGAAGCCAGCACTGAAGAAGCGGAAAGAGTCCCCCACAAGCGGTGTGCGCGCGAAGAAGTGGGTGTTCGCGAAGACCCGCTCCTCGTTCGCGTCGCAGCTGTTCGCGACCTCGTCGTCCGCATTTGTGGCGTCGTGGGAGCAGATCGCAGAGAACAGCATCAAGGTGAACGGATCCTTCGACGCAGTGTACCTCTACCTCGGCTCGTGGGTCGGCGGCGATCTGCTCGACACTTTCCCGAGCGCAAAGGTGCTCGAGAAGAGGCTGTCGCCAGCGTCGTCGTTGAAGAAGCCGAAGAAGAGCGAGTCTGTTGCTGCAGCGTCGTCGTCGGTTGGCGAGCGGTTCCAGGCGGAGTTGCCTCTGCCTGTCGTGATGCAGAGTTTGCTCTTCAGCGCGTCCGCGAAGACGCAGGAGGAGATCAGGAAGGTGGCTGTGATTGTCGACCGGCGGATCAACAGCGGGACGCTGGACATCGATGGTGCTGCTCGTCTCTGCGAGCAGCTGCTGTTCGCGCTGAGCCACCGGCAATCCCATGCCGCCTGCGATAGCAGCGAAGTGGACGAAGGACTCTGCAGTCTCCTGTCGCGCGTGCTGAGCTTCGTGCTCGTCTCGGCGAAGAGCGCCGATTCTCCGCAGCTGGCTTCGCAGATTGGTCGCATCTTGAAGAAGCTGCGCGCTGCCGCGACGAGCGCATCGCAGGATCCGGCGTTGACGATCCTGGGGCGAAAGCTGTCGGCGCTGGAGATCACCAGTCTTCGACTGTTCTACAGCGATGGTGCGGCGCTGTCCAAGGACGACTCGTCGATCGTGTCGACGCTCGAGCGCTCGGGTGTACCGTCTGTGGCGCTGCTCTCATCGCTCTTCCCTGCTGACCTACGCATCTGTCTGCTGCGCGAGCTGCTGGGATCGGGATCGACTTCGACGGCGGCGTCCGTTCAGGGCGTGTTACTGCAGCACATTCTCAACTCGCTGGACGACGAAGCGACGGCCACATACGCGTCGTTCTCCGAGTACAAGAAGCACAAGCTGCTGGCGCGGAAGCTGTGGAGGTTCCTGGAGCAGATGGGCTCGGTGAGTGGTCAGAGCATCCCGTCGTCGCTGTGCTCTTCGATCTTCTCGATCCTGGGGAAACTCGGCGGGATCCCCGTTGATGTGGCGCACAGCGCGATCGGCTCAACGTTCGTGCCGATCATCCTGTGCGCAGCGAGCAGTTCCGTGGAGAAGAGCGTGTCGCTGCCGACGCTTCTTCGTCGAATCACGTTCTCGCTCCGCGGCAACAGCGCTTCGATGTCGTCCTCTCAACTCGGTTCGTTCTCGAGCGATCTGGAAACTTCGCTCGTGAAGGAGCTTCGGGGGTCTGCGACCATCAAGTCCGGGGACAAGTTCGCGCTTCTCAGTGCCTTGTACGACGTCTTCACGCGCATCGAGTCTCCGGATCTGCGCACGTACGCGAACTCGCTGGTCGAGGAGTGTTTCTTGAGTGTGATGGAAGAGATCGGCGGCAGCGACAGTGAGGCAAGCAGATCGCCCCGGCTCTCGTTTCTCCGCCACGCGCTGCTGGAGCGAGCGGACTCGACGGTGGGGCACCTCGCACAGTCGCTCTCGAGTGTGTTCAAGACCCTCTCGAAGCAGCACCCGGACGGGATGCTCTTGTCGCGGACGCAACAGGCGGCGCTGCTCCTCGCGATGCGATCCAGCAGCGTTCTCAGCGTGCAGAGCAAGCTGCAAGAATCAGCGGTGGTGTTCCTCATCAAGTGCGGACTCCACGCTTTGAAGGCTCTGTCGAAGAACGGAGACAGCTCTGTGGTGATCACCGAGACCGAGCGCTTCCTGGCGACCATCGTTGCGGTCGTCGATGGTGTCACCAGCTCCGTCAGCTCGACGACATTGCGAGCGATTCTCAAGGCACTGGGTCCGCAGTTCACGAGAGCGCAGGACTTCACCTTCAGCACGATGGCGTCGTACGTTGGATTCGCGAAGCTGAGCGCCGTGTTCTTGAAGCTCTCGATCGCTGATGCGAGTGTCCGGGAGTCATGCGGGTACGAGTTCGGAGACCACTTGACGGTGATCACCGAGAACCCGCTGTTCGTTCCGTGCCTCGAGAGCAAGGTTGATGCTGAAGGTCGCCTGGTGCTCATCCGCGCAGTCTACTGGCTCGTGCAGCTCAGCGGCTTGTACGACCGCAAGCTCTTCATGGTGCTCCTGAGCGTCTACTCGATGTCGCTGAATGCGTTCGACCGCATCTTGCGCGTCTTGTTCGAGCAGTTCGACGAGAACGCGGGCGTCTCACTCGCGCAGTTCGGGTTCCGCTTCGGGGCATCAGCGACAGCGATCTTGAGTGGCGCAGAGGACTCGGCCGAGCCGGACAAGGCGGCGCGCGCGGATCTCGTCGACGACTCGGTGTGGGTCATCGGTGGCGGTCTCGAGCAGACTCGCATCCGCGCCACGGTGGACTACTTCCCGCTGGACCGCGAGTTAGCGACGACCGATGATCTCTCGCTGCTGTCGTTCGACTACCACGTGGAAGAACGTGCTGCTGCTGTTGCGGAGGACGGAGAACGCACAGAGGATTCGAAGCGCTTGACCGCGTACGACCCTGCGTTCTTGCTGCCGATGCTGTCGCACTTCATCTCGTCCTCGGATCTGCCCGACACGGCGCTGGTGCAGCAGGGACTGCTCGGCATCGCGGTGCGCGCGACGTCGTCCAACTCGGACAGCATCCGCGAGTACGCGTACGGCATCGTGGCGCACGTGCACGAGTCGCTGACATCCGAGTCGTCCGAGTTCAGGGCGGGTCGGCAGATCCACATGCTGCTCGAGAGCTTCCGCAACGCGATCCAGGAGCCGCTCGAAGCCGTGTCGTCTGTCATCACGGTGTTCATGAACGACGCGATCTCGATCCTGTGCCGCCCGGTGCACGCGATGTACCTGCACCTGAACCACTTCTTGCTCGCGCGTCCAGCGATCGACGTCAACGACGTGCCGATGTTCTACTCGCTGTTCAACAGCCGCGCGCCGCTCACGTACAAGCAAGAACGCTCGTGGTTCCTGCACACGCTGCGTCGCGGAGTGTGCGAAGACGTGGACGTGCAGCTGCTGGTGCGCCGCCACGTGCCGCCGATCTTCATGAGCTTCTTCGGCTCGGAGCTTGCGGACGAGCACACGCAGGGGCTTGTCGGGCAGATCCTGAGCTCGTGTCTGAAGACCGAGAGCGGCGCGTCCTACCTCATCTCGAAAGCCGCGATCTTCGAGTGGATCGGCTCGCTGCTGCTGAGACTGCAGGACGGGGACCGGAAGATGCTGCTACTCCTCTCAGACCTCTTCGAGAACGCGTTGAAGGTGCGCGCGCTTGTCCGCGGTGTCTCCCTAGCGTCTCATACGACTGACGGTGCTGCTCTGACTGTTGCTCCATCCTCCCAGGCGAGTCGCGGACTTGTCGAAGAGCTCGACCACGCGCAGCGACAGGCGGTGGCGCTGCAGATCGTGAATGTGTTCGCCGCGCTGTGCTCGAGCATCGGCTCGGCTCGAGCATCTCCGGCGCTCAGCGCGACTCTCGCGCGCGTGTCGGAGCTGGTGGTGTGCGTTGCGCGTTCCGCGTGCTCTCTCGTGACGATCCAGCATGTCGTGGCGGCGATCGCGAGCAGCTCCTCCTCCGACGAAGGTGCCGCCAGTAGAAGCGAGGAGCGCACTCGTTTGGTGCTGAACAGCGTGGAGGCGATCGTGAGCGACGCGCTGCTGCAGCACCCGGAGCTGCACAAGCGCAGCTTCGGCGAGTGGGCAGAGGTGCTGCGGACGATCGCGGAGGTGCTGGTCGGGTTGCTTGGCAGCGGCGAGGCTCCACACAGCGTCCTCTTGAACGTGACGCTCTGCCAGCGCGCGAAGGTGTCGCTCCAGACGCTCCAGCATGCGCTCAGGCAGGCGCCGTCGCTCAAGCAGCAGGTGCTCGCGAAGGCGTCGCCGTACGCGTACGCTGCACTGGTGTGAGATGGAGAACTAGGGAGACAATAGAGCGTGCATAGAAAGGTTGTGTCCACTTGACTTCGCGTGTGGACCCTTCTTGGGCGACAGGAAGTCCTCAAGGACATCCTTATACAGGGTAGTAACCCTTATAGAGGATGGAACTTCCATCCTCTACAAGGATTACTATCCTATACAAGATAATTTCTTCACTTACAGCTGCGTGGTTACATATAGCAGCCAAAAGTGTCCATCAAGTGTCCGCTTGTGTCCTCTTGACTTCGCGAATGTGTTCGCCAGCCTCTGCTCACCTGGTGTCTGCCGTGTGGTGCTCGCGTGCCGCCATGTGCTGCACGAAGCTCGGAAACGTGCGCCGGCGCATCTTGTCAAGCTCCAGGCGCAGGAACTCGATCTCCTCGGTCTGCGCCTTCGCGAGGTCCACGAGTTTGCGGCGCACGATGATCGCCTTGAGCTGCTGACTCTCGCCGTCGCCTCGCGTAGTCCCCGCCCCCACCGACGGCACCGCCGCCGCGTTGCGCAGCGCCGCGCTCTTCCGGCTCGCGAGGATGTCCTCGCGGATCTGCACCTGCATCTGCAGCTTGTGCACCTGCTGCTCGAAGCCCTCGTTCTCGCGCCGGCGGTCACGCAGCTGCCGCTGGAGCTTCGCCATGGCGTCGTCGAGCTTGAGGAGGCTCGTTTGGTGGTTCCGGCCGAGGTGGCCCATCTTGGCCTCGAGCAGCGCGATTTCGCGCTGCTGCTTCTCCGTCGTGTCCCCCGTGTGGAAGAGCTCCTGGAGGTCCTTCGTCACGCGCAGCAGCTGGATGTCCGTGTACCGCTCCTCCATATCCGTCGTTTGCATCTCGAGCAGCGCGTGCTCCCACTCCATCACGTTGATGTTCTTGCGAAAGTTCTTGATCTTGCTCAGCACGCCCACTTGATCCTTGCCGTGCAGCTGGATCACGTCGTTGAGCGCCTCGACGCTCGCGCGCGCGACGAGGAACGAGTCCGGCACCGCGCACCGAAAGAGCTCGTCCGTGTCCAAGCTGCTGCTGCCGGACTCGTCCTGGCCCTGCTTGATGTGCACGAGCAGCGGCGCGTTGTCCGCGAGCGCGTCCAGCTGCACCGTCACCGCCTCGAACGCCGCTGTCTGTTCCTGCGCTGCGAACTGGAGCTCGTCCAGCTTGGCGCGGAGCTCCTCTGCGACACTCTTGGCGAGCGCGAGCTGCTCCGCCTTGTCCTTCACGGCGTGCTCGGCCAGGATCTTCTTCGAGCGCAGCGAGTTGAGCGCGCGCCACACGCGCTCCTCGATCAGGACGCCGTCGGGCCGGTCGACGTCATAGTCGAGCGGCACGACCTGCCGCTGGGTGCCGGCGCCGACGCCGCCGCTGTCCGCGCGCCGGAGCTGCTGGGGCTGCGCTGGCGCGTCGGCGAACTGGAACGGATCCAAGTTCGCCTCGCCCTCGACACCGTCGCTGCCCGAGTGCTGGAGACTGCGCAGCAGCGATGTGACCGGCGCGAGGCTCCGCGAGGAAGGGTCCGACGCCGAGCCGTCCGCGAGCAGTCGCTGCTTCGTCGCCCCCGCACCGCCGCCGCCGGACACGCTGAGCGACGCGCTGCTCGCCCCCATCCCGAGGTGCTGCGAGCTCTTGGCCCGCTTCGCCGCCGCGGCGCCGCCGCCGCCGCCCTTCCTCGCCAAGCTGTCCACGTCGCCGCGCACCACGTCGTCGGCCTTGCGCTTCTTGTAGAGCTCCGCGAGGTGCTTGACGAGGTCGTGCTCGAGCGGTGTGGCCGACGCGCCGCCGCTGCTCGCCACGAGCTCCTCGAGCTCGCGGAGGAAGTTCTTCTCGCAGCTCTTGTCCTCGTCCACGGCGCGGTGCCACTCGTCCCTGGCGCTCTCGAGCTGTACCGCGAAGAGCTCACTCCCCTTCTCGCTTGCCGCCACCTCCGCCTGGAGCTCCTGCGCCGCCGCGGCGATGCGCTGGCGCGTGAGCAGCAGCTGCTCGTGATCCATGAGGTCCTCCGCGAGCCGCAGCTCGTACAAGTGCTGCACGAGCACGCTGCGGCGCAGCAGCAGGTAGCTCTCGTGCAGCGCGCGCAGCTTGTCGTCGAACGCGCGGCAGACGTCGGCGATCTCGCCGCGGCTCTTCTTGAGCTCCAGGTCGAGGCTCTTGCGGTACTTGTCGCGCTCCTCAGCGAGCTTCTGCTGCGCGGCCTCGAACTGCGCCACGAGCTTGCGCTGCTCCGCGGTCATCTCGTCCGCGGGCGTCTCGAGCATCCACGGCTCCTTCTCGAGCGCCTGCGCCGCGAGGCTCTCCTTCTTCACCTCGAGCGTGCCGTCCATCATGTCGCGGAGCGCACGGCCGGCGACGTCGTCCTTCTGGCGTTGCCGCTCGAGCTCGAGCCGCTCCAGTGCGTCCTGCTCGCGCCGGCGCCGCATCTCCTCGGTCTCGTACACCGCGTGCGTCATCTCGTCCGGCGCCACGTCGAGGATCGCGGCCGCGCGCTCGTCGGCCGCCAGCTGCGGTCGGAAGAGCTCCGGCGCGCTGCCCAGCTCGGCGCAGATCTCCGCGATGCGCGCGTTCTTGGCCTCGACCTCGTCGATCTTGGCGTCCTTGAGCCGCGCGAGCGCCGCGAACTCGGCGTTGAACTCGACCGCGAGCGACCGCACGAATGCCTTGAGCAGCTGGATCTGCACGCGCTGCTGCTTGCGCGTGCGCACGGCGGTCGGGTGGTACACGAAGTGGTGCGGCTGGAGGTCGCCGGTGCCATCACCGGAGCTCCGGGCCTTGTCCGCGAGCCACCGGTTGAGCGAAGGGTGGTGGAGCCCAGCGTTCACGAGCCACTGCAGGCTGCCGCTCGTGCTCGCCGGCAGCACCTGCTGGAGCCGCGCGAGCGCCGAGTCTTGCGGCGCCGAAGCCACAGCCTCTCGCTCCTGCTGCGCGTGCGCGAACTCGATCGCGCGCAGGAGCTCGATCTGCTGGGCGGCGCGCAGCTCCCGCTGGCTCTGGCGGCGCATCGGGAAGTTGTATACGAAGAGCGTCGCGGCGCCGGGCGAGAGCCCGCGCAGCCGCACGCCCTGCACCGTGGCCGCGTCCCAGAACTCGCGCCGCATGCGCTCGCGCACGACGCTCATCTTCGCGACGTCGCGCACGATGCCGTCGCGCACGCGCTCGGCGCGCTCGCGGTTGCGCCGCACGAGCTGCTCGCGCCACTCGACGTTCACGACGAAGTCGTCGCGCGCGAGCTGCTCGGGCTCCGGGAGCCGCGCGTTCTCCGCGAGCAGCACCTTGAGCTTGCGCTCGAGGTCGTTGAGCTGCGCGCGCGTCTGGTCCTTCAGGCGGTCGAACCGGCTGCGCGCGTGCTGCGCCTGCGCGGCGTGTACCACCTCGAGGAACGGCGCGCGCTCGAGCTCCGCCGCGGGCTTGAACGCGGCGTCGTACTTGGCGAACGACGGCAGGTTCAGGTACAGTGGCTTCGGGTGTAGCTCGCCCGGCGGCGGCGACGCGCGGGCCTCTGCCGGGATCCGCACGTCCAACAGGAACACGCAGCCGTCGCCGCCCGTGGACACGAGGTACGCGTCGTCGCCGACGTCCAGGAAGAAGAGTGACGTCACCGGCCCCGCGTGCGCGGCGAGCGACTTCTTCTTGCTCGCCAGCACGTCCTCGAGGCGCCACTCCGTCGTCCCGGGGGCCCCGGCGCCGGCGCCGCCACCGGCCACGAGCCAGAGCGAGATGACGCCGTTCATGCCGGCCGTGGCCACGAGCTCGCTACCGTCCACCAGTGCGCGCGGGTGCAGCGCCACGGCCGCGATGCCGCTCTCGTGCGCGTCCGCCGCGAGCACCTTGGATAGCATCGAGATCTTGTCGGCCGGGTCGAGCGCCGCCATCTCCATGTGCGTCATCACGTGCAGGTGGTTGCTCGCGGGTGAGCTCGCGAGCATCACGCTCGTCGACGCGGCGCCGAGGAAGCGCAGCGCCGCGCACTTGGCGAGCATGTCCTCGCCGAACGCCACAACCTTGGGCGTGATCTCGACCGGCGCATCCGGGTCGTCGTCGGGGCCGCTGCTCGTCGCGTGCAGGCGAGCCACGTAGAAGAGGCCCCGCGACGAGAAGCACGTGGCGGTAAGCGCGCTGCGGCTGTGCGTCGGCGCGCTCCACCGAACGTCCACGACGCGCTCATCCGGCGCCAGCAGCGCGAAGTACGCGAGCACCGGGAAGTGCTTCTCCGGTTCAAGCGAGACGAAGAACACGGTGCGGTCGCGCGTCGACGCCGCGAGCGCCACTGTCTGCGTCGGGTGCACGTCGAGCGTGTCGAGCGGTGCGTCCGCGCTCATGAGCTGCACCGAGTGGAGCGGGATGAGCTCCACGGCGCCGGAGCTCGCGCCACCGACGACTTTCGCCACGCAGAGCGCGCGGAGCCGCCCGGTCTGGTCGCCGACCAGGAGCACCGGGTCGGCGGCGCTGGACGCGAGCGCCGTGACGACGACAGGCGGTGCGGCTTCCGCTCGAGACGCTCCCGCGAGCGGAAGGCTCTCGCCCGAGCTCGTGCTCGTGCTAGAGCTGCGGCCCAAGGACGCGAGGGGCGGCGCGGCGCCGCCGAGTCCGTCGCTGCAGTCAGACGCCCCGAGCCCCGAGCTGCCAGGCGTGCTCGCGAACACGCGCGCGACGCTCGCTTCGGCCAGGAGGCGGCACGTGCTGATGCTCCAAAGGTACAGTCGCCCGCTGACTCCGCCGGTCGCGATCAGCGCGTCGCTGGCGAACGCGCCACCGGACGGCGTGAGCGCGGAGCTCGCGAGCACGGCGCCGACGTGGAAGCTGCCGCACGGTACCACGAGGTGCGAGTTGACGGTGTTCGCGTCGGCGCCGGGGGTCGCAAGCATGGCACCGCCGTCCTCGTCGTCTTCGTCGTCCACCGCCACGCTGCTCTTGAGCTCGAAGATGCCGCCGTCGCGCGTGCCGATGTAGATCTTCGAGTGGTTCGGCGACGGTGCCATGCACACGACTACGCCCGAATCACTGCCGTAGGCGGATGAAGAGCTGGCTGCCTCGTTGCCGCCGCCGCTGCTGTAGCTGCTGCTGTGCGGCTCGGCGTCAGCGGAGGAGCTCGGCAGCGAAGAGGTCTGCAGCACCTCCCAGTTCCTCTCGTCGAGCCACACGACGCGGCCGTCGGCGTACGAGAGCACGACGGACTCGGCCGTGTACACGATGCCTGCGATGCAGCTCCGCGCCGGATGCGTCACCGCGTCGATGACCTGCACGGGGTTCGCGGCGCCAGTGTCGACGAGCACGAGCTCGCCCGCCCGGTTCGCGGCGACAAGCCGGTCGTTCTTGAGCCACGCGTGGCAGAGCCACTGGTCGCGCTTCTCCTCGAGTTCGAAGAGCTCGCTGTCGCTGTCTCCGACACCGACACCGCGGAGACTGCCGCTCAGCGCGCGCACGCTCACGTGGCGCAGCAGACTGGAGCTCTTGCCGCGGTAGATCTTCCAGATCTGGAGTCCGTCGTCGCCGCCAATGACGAACTCGTCGGCGCTCGCGGGGTTGAACGACAGGAACGCCGCGTCGACGCGCAGTGTGCCGCTCGCGCAGCCCTGGATTGGCTCGCACCTCTCGACGTCCCACACGCACACACGCTGCCGCTTGGCGAGCAGGAGTTCTTTGGCGGCGCTGCCGGCAGTACTCGCGCCGGCTCCGCTTCTACTGCTGCTAGTGGTGCTGGTGATGCTGCTGGTGGCTCCTGGTGTCCCGAGAGAGGTGGGCTTAGGCACACTGCTGGTGCTGCTGCCGCCGTCGGCGTCATCGCTCTCGTCGGCGTCCATCGGCCGCAGACTCACGAGCCGCCGCCCGCAGCGCGAGAATGCGAGCCGCGAGTACTCGAAGCGCGCGCCGTGCTGCAGCTTGCCGCGCAGCTTCTTGTCCGGGTACGAGTAGAGCAGAATGTCGGGGTCCGGCTCGCGCGCAGTCACCGCGACCGTGGCCGTGCGCCAGTTGCAGTCGAACGCCACGAGCTGCCGCGGCTTGGCGCGCAGCAGGAAGTGCTGCGCGTTGGACACAGTCGACGTGAACGCGAGCGCGTTGCCGCTCGCGAACACGAGCGTGTGCTCGTCCGCGAGTTGCAACTGCCGCCCGCTGTAGGCGAACGCGTGCCGCGCGGTCACGTCGATCGGCATGATGGCGATGGTGCTGCGCGAGAGATCGCCACCTTGGCGTGAAAAGACGCACCACACCAAGCAAGAACGGGCGATGTTGAGAGCACTCGGAGGCGTGTTCGCGGTGCGCTGAGCGCTCTTCCTGCCTCACAACGAGACTGCTACTGGACTCCAGTCTGGAGGTGGTGGTGTGGTCTCACTTGGCTACGTTGAACATCTACGAGCTCTTGATGTAGTAGACGGCGCGCTCGTGCTCCGAGTAACAGAACGGGAAGAGGATCGCCGGATCTGTCGCTTCCTCGGCGACGAGGTTCTTGCCCGAGTTGTATGTGACGTAGCACCCGAGCACGGAGCACACGACGACAACGGTGAGCCCAAACGCCTTCTCGTACAGCGGCATGGAGCTCCACTTGATCTTGAGGTAGAACACGATTGGGAGGATGATGCACGAGATCGTGACGGCCGAGGCGCCGATGAAGTCCTGCAGGTCGCCGAAGTTGTCGCGCAGCACAATGCCGACCACGGTCAAGATGACGATCGTGGTGAGCCGCAGCGCGAGGTACTTGGGGATGTTGGCGCCGGTGTACTCGCGGCGCTCGGCCTCTGCGTTGATCGACCCGCGCTCCGCATCTGCCACGGAGACGAACGAGTGCTTAGACACGCGTGACTTGATCTCGCCTGCAGCGCGGTCGCCCGGCGTCTCGATCGCCTCGAAGCCGTTGGCTGCCTCGAGGTCCTCCGGCTTGAGCTTGTGCATGCCGAGGATCGTGCGTTCCATGATGTAGAACGCCGGGGTCGTGAAGACAGCGAAGGCGATTGTTATGTGCATTTGCATGCCGAGGTACGCGAGGATGGCGAGCCCCTTGTTCGAGTGGAAGCCGAGCTTCGAGAGGCCGGTGACCGAGTCCGGGAAGATGCTGAAGAGCAGGTTGCCAGAGATCTGGCAGCCGATGGCAGAGTATCCGGAGGTCGCTACCGCGACGAAGCAGCACGAGATGAACGTGATGGTCACGAACACCACGCGCGGCATGCGAGTCGGGTCGCTGTGGGCTCGCTGAAGCGCTGGGATGACGATACCGGCACCGTACGCGAGCGAGAGGTTGCCGAACGCGGTTGCTACCTGCTTGAACGAGATGTCTGGCGTCGGGATCGTCGGGTGGCCGCTCATGCCGTGGAGGAGCACGCCGACGCCGATGCAGTCGGCGAAGAGCGTCGCTAGACACCCAGCGAACGCGGCCATGGAACTCTCGCGTAGTGTCGGTACGACACACATGGGTGTGACGGTCAGGGCCATGAGAATGATCCACGTCGACTGGCTGAAGGCATTCGGAAAGAGACTGTCGAGCAGCGTGCCACCGAGCACGAAGTACCAGATCGGGAGCGAGAGGCAGTAGAACATCTGCGAGGCCACGACGATCCACCGTCCGAAGCCGCCCATGGTGAACTCACCCAGGTCGCCGTACGTCTTGACCGTGCGCGGCGCGAGCAGCATGACCTTCGAGATGAGCACGGACGAGTACACGTTCGCGGCCGCCATGAAGAGCATCGCGAACGTGGCGATGTACGGCCCGGAGCGCGAGAAGTTGCCGGGTAGCCCGAGTGTCCCAACGCCGTACATGCAGCAGAACAGGCTGCACGCGGTCTTGAAGTCCTCGAACGTGAAGAACGGCTTCTTGCCCATTGTGAGGCGAGGCGAGTGGGTTAGGAGTGGAGCTGGAGGTGTTGCGTGGAGCCGAAGTGCTCAGAGCTGTGTAGCCGGTCGGTGCGAGGCGGAGGTGGCTAGTGCGCGGCGAGGCGAGATGAAGAATGAGAGCGTGCTGGAGTGCCTTGCACGCTGACCGGTGAGCGCGCGGACGGTTGCGGCAGAACCCATGCAGACTACTCCAGAGCAGTCTGCTCTCGGTTCTACGACGTATCCGTATCGAGGGAGGCGTGGTGCGACCAAGCGCGCGCCACACCAGTGTTGGAACCGCCAACAGTGCTGTGCTGCGCGAACCGTGACGCTCGCGGGCTCTGTGATTCTACTCGCTGTTGGTCGAAGGCTGAAGTGGATCGTTGTCAGAGGTCTTGTTCAGACAACCAGCACGAGGGAACGGAGCGGACACGGCGGCAGCGGCAGCGGTTCCCTCGCGACAGCGAAGGCGAACGGGCGGCGAGTGCCGGTTCGAGCGATCCGCGCAGTGTTGGACATCGCGAGCATGGCGGAGCTACACTGCTCGCTGGTCTCCTCCGTGCGGAGGAGACCACCGAGCCACTAAAGGTGGTTCAGGAATCAGGTGGGCTCACATGTGGTGAAATGAATGTTCCTGTTGACTCATGAACTGGATGCTTTGTTGTGGACCCGCTCACGCTTTGACAAGCGAAGCAACAGGAGAATGCACGATGTGATGTGGTGCCAAGAGAGGAGGAAACGAGGCGGCTTGGGAGTGTTGTCATGCATTGAGGAGGAAGAAGGTGACAACGACAACGACGAAGAGGTAGACGCGCGGATCTGCGGACGAGGGAAGACACCCACGCGCGTCACGACGGACAAGCGAGCGCGCGGCCCGTGGACGATGCTCGGTGCTAAATAGTAGATCCTCGGACGCCCTCCTTCCCACCCCCCTCTCCCCACCAAACGCGCAGACGCAGGCACCACGGCAGGATGATCGCACGAACTTGAGGACTTGATGGCCACCACCGCAGACTTCCACCGGCACTCTCGAGGGGCTTCTATGGCACCCGGCGCGTCAGCGTGTTGCTTGAAGGGCGTCAGGCGCCGGCAGTGCCGCGAGGAATCGATCACCGGTGGCGTCTAGTATGACTGCTTCGGATCGTTGCCGAGGTCGACGCTGCCGCCGTTGCTCTTCGTCGAGCCGTTCTTGTCGGCTTCTTTTGCCTTCTTCTCCGCCTCCTTCGCCGCCTTCTCCGCCTCCTTTGCCTTCTTCTTCTCCTCGCGCGCCAGCTTCTTCGCCGCACGCTTCGCCTCCTTCTCCTTCTGCTTCTCGCTCTTGATCGAGCACCCGTCCGACGACGACGACGGCTTCGACGTCGGCTTCGTCGCCGGCGCACTCGTCGGCGCACTCGTCGGCGCAGTCGTCGGCGCAGTCGTCGGAGCGACCGTCGGCGTAGCAGTGGTCGCAGCCGGGGTGCTCTCAGGCACAGTCGGCACAGTCACGCCTTCGTTGTCGCCGCTGGCACTCGACGCGTCAGCAGGGTACTCAGTCGACGGCGCGGACGTCGGGGCGAGCGTGGCCGACGGCGACGGCGCCAGAGTCGCGAGCGTCGCCACCGGTGTCGGCGCCAGAGTCGCAAGCGTCGCCACCGGTGTCGGCGCCACCGTCGCCACAGTCGCCGCCGGCGCAGGGCTCGGCGCCACCGTCGCGACCGTGACCTCCGGCACCGGGCTCGGCGCCACAGTCGCGACCGGGGTCGGCGCCGTGGTCGCCGGGGCGGGCGTCGCCTCCTTCGTCCCGTTCGTGGCCGCGCCGCCGCCGATCTTCTCGTTGATAAAGTCGAGCACGAACGAGACGCGCGTGTAGACGCCCGCCGCGACGCCGCACTCGCCACCCCAGCTCACGACACCGACGAGCTTGTTGTTGGAGACGAGCGGCCCGCCCGAGTCGCCCTGGCAAGAGTCCTTGCCGCCGCCCTCGCCCGCGCACAGCATGCCCTCCGTGATGCGGTTGTTGTACTGCTTGTTGCACTCGGCGTTCGTGATGATGCGCACGTTGACCTCCTGCAGCGTGGACGCCGGCACCTTGGTCTCCGTCATGCCCCAGCCGCGTACGACCGCCATGGTGTTCTCCTTGTTGTCCGAGCCGTCGGCGCTCGCGAGTGGCACGGGCGTGACCGCCGACTTGGCCGAGAGCTTGAGGATCGCGAGGTCGTACAGGTGGTTCGCCTTGTCGTACTTGGGGTGCACGTAGTACTCGGCCACGGCGATGCGCTCGCCCTGCGTCGTCCCCGTGGCGAACGCCGAACCGACCGACGCGTACATCGTGCCGGTCTCCTTGATGCAGTGCGCGGCCGTGATGACGTACTGCGGCGCGATGAGCGAGCCGCCGCAGTACGTCGAGCCCTCGGCGGTCTTGCGCAGGCTCACGATGTACTTGTAGAGCGACGCGTCAGCCTCCGTCCCGCCGTAGATGCGCTGCTCGTCGTTGGCCGAGCTGTTGCCCGCGGGCGCCGGGCTCGGCGTGTCCAGCTCGTCCGTGAAATCCCACGCGCGCGCCTTCGCGGCTGCGAGCGCGCCGAGCAACGCCGCGCGCAAGATCGCTGTCGCCTTCATCGTCCGGAAGTGGGAAGAGAGAGTGAGAGAGTGAGTGAGGGCGGCGAGTATGTGCGTCGGCCTGGTGTTCGCGGAGTGAGCGCCGAGCAGCGAAGAGCTACGCTGAAGCGCTCTCGACTCTCGGCGCAGTGCGGGCGGGCGAGGAAGTCAGCGCTCGCGACAGATGCCAGTCAAGCGCGTTCCTGATTGAAACTGGATGTGCGATATAATCGGGGTTTCAGGCGATAAAAAGACCGATGCGCCTGTTTGTAGACATATTTGGAACCTAAATGTGAGTCTCAGACTCAGGATTCATTTTGTTGGGTGTTTCAAAGCGAATAAAGGCACCACAGCATTCCTCTAATCGGGCCGTTAGGCGTTGGAGCAGCCACCCGGTAGTGAAGAAAGGAGAGTGTAGAGGAGGAGCTGCTCCGATTGATATGAGCTCGAGTCCACTCAGACACACTCTGCCATCCATGCGCATGGATCGCCGTCTTGCCGCCGCACCACCGCACCGCCGAGGAGTTCCCCATGACATGCACGTAGTATACGCTCCGGCAGCTCACTCGACTGGAAGCTTTGTCGCCGTCAGGGACTCTCCGTTCATGAGCACACTCCAACAACCACAAGCCAAGAAAGTCGGATCGGCAGCGAGAGTCCACGATCAAATCGCAGCTTTGCTCCGTTCCGAAGAGCGCGGCGGCACAACGCGCGACCTCAGCCGCACGCCGCCGGACGACCGAGCGACGTCGTGCATCTCCAGCTGGCGTGCTTATCATTTGTGTTCGCATCGCGATGAAAGAGCGCGCGCGCACGGTGTCGTCCGACCAACATGCGCTACACACACCGATCGCCCTTCGTAAGTCGTCGGCTCCGAGGCGCTGGATGGATGGACCAAGATGGGGGAGTGCGTGGCAGATTGGCTGGTGGTAAGAAGATCCGATCTTGAACGGATGCGAGGATCCTGCAAGGCAACCGCGCCACCATCGCGATAGAACTGCTGCGTTGGCGTTGCACGTATGGATCGCCGGCATACCAACCATGAGGTAGGCACTGACGAGCCGCGTGATGAACCATCGGCAACAGAAGCAGTAGTGCCTCTCGCTTGCATCGCCGTTCGTGTTCCTCGACAAAGCACCGTGATCAGCGACTTCCAGGCGCCGACACACACCGCGAGCCTCTCGAGAGTGCGTTCGTGGAGGGCAACCCGCCGACCCGCCGAACCACGAAGCACACCTGCGAGCATCGATTCGGTATGCGGATACTCGAGCGAGCCGCACTTCTCGAGGTGCTGCCTGCTATCGCGACCACTGCGAGTTCCGAGCAAAGAACTTGTCGTCGTTGTGTCCTCGGCGTTGTCTGTTGGATCTACTGCAAGTGCAGCCCAAGTGGAGCCGAGCGCTCGACAGTCAGCGAATCCTGCAATGAGTCCTCTAGGCATGCAACTACGAGCGCAGCGTCGTGCAGTACATTGTGAAGAAGGCAATCGGAGCTGGCCATCTCAAGATCTAGCAACGGCTCACCCGCGCGTTGGTTCTTCCTGGAGTCTATCAGTGCTACTCGAGAACAGGACGGAGGGGTGCATGGCCGAGCTGCAGTTCCTCTAGGACAGGAGCCACTCCGAGTGCACATCAAGGACAGCTGAGTCCCGTGCTGTTTAGAGCTGCAACTTCGAGATCGTCCAGTGGCTACTCGGACACGATCAGTATGAATGAGCGCACTACATCGTAAGTCTGTGAGCTCGGGCTGTGCAGCGATGTTCTTCGAGCTCGAGGCAAGTCGCCTAAGATTGAGGAGGCAGTACTCTATTCGACTTTCATCATACACAATACCCTCATAAATTCCAACACCTACCATCAGCCACACACATTTCTGCAATCCAGCAAGCTCGCCAGCAATGCTGCTCCGCGCGCTCTCGCTGCGCCGCCGCAGCGCGGCTCTGGCCTCGCGCCAGCTCCCGCTTCTCGCCCGCGCGCTCTCGACCGCCGCCAGCGACGCGAACCCGCTGCTCGAGTGCGTGCGCGCGCGCGCATTGCCGCCGTTCGCGCGGCTCGAGACGACGCACATCGCACCGGCAGTGGAGGCGGCAGCCGCCGACTTTGCGCGCGACCTGCGAGCGCTGGAGCAACGCGCCGAGCAGCAGCAGACGCCGCTGCGCTGGCGCGAGGTGGCCGAGCCGCTGGAGCTGCAGAGCGACCCGCTCGCGCGCCTCTGGGGCGTCGTCGGGCACCTGCTGAGCGTGCGTAACTCCCCGGAGCTGCGCACGGCGCACGACGCGTTGCAGCCGCTCGTGGTCGCGACCTTCACAGAGGCGGCGCAGAGCCGCGCGCTCTTCGCTGCCTTCCAGCAAGTGCGCGCGGGTGCTGAGTGGGACGAGCTCTCGCTCGCGCAGCAGGTGGGGGTGCTGCGCTCGCTGCGTCAAGGACACGAACGGATCTTGCCTGACTGTGCCTGTGTTGGGGATGGATCGGCTGCGTGCGCCAGCGAGTGGTGGAGCTGAGTCTGCGCAGCGCGACGCTCAGCGGCGTGGGGCTCGACGGAGCAGAGAAGGAGCGCTTCAACCAGCTCAAGCTGCGAGCCGCTGAGCTGGTGCGTCCGCCTGCTCTCCGTGTTGGATGCTGACGAAGGACGAGAGCTCACCCGAGCTCTGTCGCGACTGGCTGCTGACCAACTTGCGCGACGCAGAGCACCAAGTTCTCGTCGAACTTGCTGGATGCCACGAAGGCGTTCTCGATCGTCGTGACGGACAAGTCGGAGCTCGACGGGCTGCCGGAGTCGCTCCTGCAGCTCTTTTCGCAGGTGGGGACGAACTCGCGCTTGCCGTCGCCGCTGAGCTCGCGAAACAGCCCTTGATGATATCGTCGCTGACGTGTGCTTGTGTTGGGCGTTGGTACGCTAGAGTGCGCGTGAAGAGGGTCACGAGAGCTCGACGGCGGAGGTGGGGCCGTGGCGCGTGACGCTTGACCCGCCGTCGTACATCCAGTTCATGAAGTACGCGGCGAACCGTTCCCTTCGCGAGCGCCTGTACCGCGCGTCGTCGACCCGCGCAAGCGCCGCGCCGTACGACAACGAGGAGATCATCAAGGAGATCCTGTCGATCCGCAAGGAGATGGCGCAGCTGCTGGGCTTCCAGACGTACGCGCAGGTGAGCATCTCGAAGAAGATGGCGCCGAGCGTAGCGGAGGTCGAGAAGATGCACGACGACCTGCGCGACAAGTGCTTCGCGACGGCGAAGCAAGAGGTGGCGACGCTCGCCGAGTACGCGCGCAAGCACGGCCAAGAGGGCGAGCTCGCACCGTGGGATCTGTCGTTCTGGTGCGTATCGAGAGATGACAGGATGTGTTGTGGTCCGAGTGCTGACTACTGCGTCGTGGTGCTATCACCATGCTGCGTGTTGCGTGCTGCGGCTGTACAGGTCGGAGAAGCTCAAGGCGGAGAAGTACCTCTTCTCGGACGAGGTGATCAAGCCATATTTCCCGCTCGAGAAGGTCTGTTCACTCGATCGAACCTTTCAGTGCGGCTTTGCTGTGTGTGCACGCCCGGTGCAAGTCTTGGGCAAGCACGCACGCGCTGACTACCGACGTGTCGCTGTGCTCTCAGGTTCTCGATGGTCTCTTCGCGCTCACGTCTCGGCTCTTTGGCGTCACGATCGAAGCTGCGGACGGCCAAGCGGAGGTCTGGAACAAGGACGTGCGCTTCTTCAACGTGCGCGGCTCGGCCGGCGAGGTGATCGCGAGCTTCTACCTCGACCCGTTCTCGCGTCCGAAGGAAAAGAACGGCGGTGCATGGATGAACGTGTGCGTGGACCGCAGTCGCTTGCTGGGTCCGCCGGAGCATGGCAGCGTGCGCAACCCGGTCGCGTACCTGATCTGCAACCAGTCGCCGCCGGTGGGCGACACGCCGAGTCTGATGACGTTCCGCGAGGTCGAGACGCTCTTCCACGAGTTCGGCCACGGCCTGCAACACATGCTCACGACGGTCGAGCACGGCGCGGTCGCGGGCATCAACGGTATCGAGTGGGACGCCGTGGAACTCCCGTCGCAGATGATGGAAAACTTTTGCTACGACCCCGGTGCGTCGATCTCGCACTGATGGGATGGTCTCTTCGTGGTGCACGGCGTGCAAACGTGGCTGAGAGTACCGGCTGTGGTTCGAAACGCCACAGAGACGATCATGTCGATCAGCGGACACTACCAGACAGGAGAGCCGCTCCCGGGGGACCTCTTCGAGAAGATCAAGGCTGCGCGCAACTACATGGTGGCTACGATGATGCTGCGGCAGCTGGGCTTCGGCGCGCTCGACATGTACCTGCACGAACACTACGCCGGTGACGAACCGATCTTCGAGGTGCAGAAGCGCATTCTCTCGAGGTGCGTCTCTGGAGTTGATGTCCTGAGGTGTGCTGTAGAAGTGGCCGTGGTTGTCTTGCTGGGGCAGTCGAAGCAGCCGCTAACAGGTGCATCTCACTCCTCCTCAGATACTCGGTGCTGGAGCCGCTCGCGGAAGACCGGTTCCTGTGTTCGTTCAGCCACATCTTCGCAGGCGGCTACGCGGCGGGCTACTACAGCTACAAGTGGGCGGAGATCCTGTCGTGCGACGCGTTCGGTGCGTTCGAGGAAGCGAAGGACTCGGAGGCGGCGGCGCGCGTGGGTCGGCGCTTCCGGGACACGGTCCTGGCGCGCGGCGGCGGGCAACACCCGCTCGAGGTGTTCGAGGCGTTCCGCGGCCGCAAGCCGTCGGTGGCGCCGCTACTGCTTCAGTACGGTCTCCAGGGAGTCGACGTGGATGCGACCGCGTGATCTTCGCGCACACGCGAGGGCGAACAAGCGGCAGCCAGAGCAGCAAGAGCCGGCACCTCGATAATCACGATTAGCTTGGTAGTAAGCACCGCGATTTTCTGTCAAGCCAAACCGAGTTGTCTGGTTGAGCCAGCATTGCAAGGTGTGGTGGTTGTATCTCGACCATGGTACGTGTCGCCTCGAACTCGGTATCCGTCTCGATGCACCACAACAATCGAGTGGTTGCTCGAGCCGAGAACGCGCTGCTCGGTAGGAAACATAGCACAGAGGAGCTGCACTAACGTTGTGTTCTCTTTGTGCCTAAACGCGGCGGTGGGCACTCCAAGTTGGCGTTCGCGATTGCTTTCTCCCTGCACACATCCTCGTTAGCCAGTGGCAACACAGGCTCACACAATGTGGATCACACACAGGAACACTTGATCTTCGCCCATGCGAGTCGCTTGTCGACGTCTGACGGGGATCGTGAAGCATGTTGCGCAGCATGTCGAGTGCCGTGAAGCATGCCCGGCGCAGCGCAAGACTGGGAATGGATCGAGTCTTGAAAAGCAAGGAGGTCGTCGATACTTCTTCAACAGTCGCGTTCTTCTTTTTTCGTGAGCCAATCGCGTCGCACGCAAGTTAAAAAACCTGCGAGAGTTGGTGCGCGGTGTGGCCCACACCTGGGTTTGTTCTGGTGCTCTGGTATGCGAAGAACGGGTGGTCGCCAGCGCGCGCGCGCTCCATTCTCCTCGAAGAGGGTCGTCACATGCAGCATACAATCGCCGAGACAGTGCCGACGGGGCGGCGATTCGGTCGTGTCGATTGTTGTTTGTTTTGTAAAGATCGATCGACGCCGCTTCGGCTGGTCACAGATCCCTGCGAGAGTTGATTGCAACTTGAAGTTCGAACCACGGTCCACAAACAGTGTCCAAGAAAACACGCATTCACCATGCGCAACACTAGACTCCTTTTCGATGCGTCCGAGCCGAAAAGCAGTGTGATGGATGAACACCTCTTCCGCCCGTTTGGTGTGGCGCGGTGTGCGCGCGGGCATGTGGGAACGAGAAGGTCCCTCATATCCGAATCCGCCGCGCGCCACGACAAAGAGCCTCCCGAGCAAGCTCGCGCTCCAGCTCAAGAGAGCGAGACTGACAGACAGACAGCCCGCACGCCTGCCCGCTTCGCGCACGCGCGCTTCCAGCACAGCCGCATTTCTTTATAGCCCAGCGTCGAGTCGCGCGAGTCCCGAGCCCCGTTGCCAGGCGCCGCCGCCGCCTTCATTCCCGCATTCCAAGCGTCCGCCGCAAGCGCTTCTCCACGACAGACCGAGCGAGTCCAAGCCGCGACCAGAAGAAGAAGAAGAAGCCTCTGCTCTGCGCCGCGGATTCGAGGAGGGGTATCCGATTTAATCCCGATCGTAACCCGATCGTAACCCAGACACACACATGGCGGCGCGGCTCTACACCGCGCGCCGTCCCCACTCGGCGCCACCAGTCACAACCGCCGCCAGCGCGCTCTCGCCGCCCGCGCCATCCAAGCTCCGCGGCTTCGTCGTGCTCACTGCCAAGCCGCCGCGCCGCGCGCGCCTCGCCAGCTCCTGCAGCTCCGTGAGCAGCTCCAGCTCCACCGCCAGCGAGGACGAGGACGAACCCGAGGAGCTCGACGAGCCGGACGCCGCTGACTTGCGCTGCCCGCTCGCCGCCTGCAGCATGGCGTACGAGTCGTACGCCGCTGTCACTTCGCGCTACAACAACAACAGCAGCGGCGGCGGCTCCGGGTCGCCCCGCGAGCTGCGCTGGAGCGACCTCAACAGCGGCAGCGCCAGCGGCTCGCGCGGGCCGCGCGTGGCGCTCGCCAAGTTCCTGAGCGCGCGGCCGAGCCAGCATGTACGCCGCCGCCAGCTGCGCAAGGGCGTGGCGAGCCAAGAGCTGAGCGAGCTCCCGGAGCCGCACGCGCTCGAGCTCTGCCTCGAGTTCCTCGACGTCGGCGACCTCGTCGCCAGCGCGCTCGTGTGCGTCGAGTTCCGCCGCGTCGTCACCACCTCGGGCCGCCTGCTGCCGGCGCTGTACGCGCAGAAGTGGCACCCGCTCGAGGGGCCACCGCTCGGCGCCGCGTACCTCCGCGTGCCGTTTGCGGAGCAGCTCAAGATGGTGCGCCGCCGCGACGCGCTGCAGACGCTCCAGTACCCGCTCGCGTCGCGTGGCTCGGTGCAGCAGAGCGCGGCCGATGGCACGTACGAGCTTCTGAACAACTCGATGCTGCGTAGCTTCGCGCGCGGATCGGTGGAGTCGTTCCGCGGCACGCAGGCGCTGCCGGTGCAGCCGTGTGCGCGCGCGCTCGGGCAGCAGCTCTCGTACTTCGAGGTGTCGCTGAAGGGCTGCGGCAGCGTGGGCGTCGTGTCGCTCTCGGACGCGGCGTCGCGCGGCGCGTACGGCTTCGGCTCGGAGGAGCACCTGGGCTGGAAGCCTGTGTCATACGGCTACCACGGCAACGACGGCGACTTCGTGTACAACGACGGCTCGGCGGCGTACGGCGGCGAGTGGGCTCCGCTCGGGCCGGCGTGGGGCGCCGTGGACGCGCAGAGCGACGCCGACGCGGCGACGTTCACCGTCGGCTGCGGCGTGGACGGCACGTCCGGCGAGCTCTTCTTCACGCTCAACGGGGAGTTGGCGGGGCAGTCGCCCGTGGGGGTCCTCAAAGGGGCGTACGCCGCGGCCGTGTCGCTGCACTCGTACGGCGACGCGGCCACGCTCAATGTCGGCGCGGCTCCCTTCCGCTTCGACATCGAGGGTTTCTGTGCAAGTCCTCGGCGCTGAAGCTCTCTCTCATTGTCTGCCCCCGCTCGTCCCTCTCGTCGCGTTGGCGAGAGAGTGACGGAGGCGGAGGCAACGAGAGCGCTGGCGCCGGGGACTTGCACAGAAGCTGCTGCCCACGAACTGACGATGTTGCGTTTGTCTGCATGTTGAGTTGCTTGTGTGTGTGTGAGTACCGACGGGGGGAAGTGGAGAGAGAGAGAAGTGCGCGAAGACGACGGACGAGTAAGAGGACGACGCGCAAGAAGACCCTGGTACTCCAGAGAAGCAGGTCTCTTTGAATTGAGCGTGGATGTTGCTTTACCTGGCGGTCTCGCGCTCCACCTGCGGCGTCTCGCTCGTCTCCTGCTTCTTCGGAGACTCCGGGGCGACTGCGACTTCTGCCTCAGCCTCCGGTTCGGCTTCGGTGGACGTCTCGACTGACACCTCCGATACATCAGCACGATCTGCCTCCGTCTCCTCGGTGCCGACGTCCGGAGCAGTGGAGACATCCACTCCTGTCGTCTCCCCCGGGATATGCTGCTGCTCCTGCTGCTCCTGATCCGGCTGCTCGACAGGCTCCGCTGGCGTCGGGTAGAAGAGCTCGAAGACCTGATTCCAGTGGTGCACCGGCCTGTACACCTGCAGGAGCCGCGCCTGCACCGCGTCCGGGTGGTTCTCGCACAGCCACATGAACATCTCGAAGTGGCCGTTCTGCACCGCCAGGTCCGCCGCCTCCGGCGTGCACCCGACGTTCGCGTAGTGCTCCTGGAGGAAGAGCACCTTGTCGAACATCCCCCAGGACGCCGCGTTGTCGAGCGCGCGGGTCGTGCAGCCTTCGAACCGGTTCGCGTGCAGCCACCGGAGCACCGGCAGTGAGCTCGCCGCATCCATCACGCTCGTCGACCACTCCAAGGCCGGGAGTGTTTCGTGCAGCCACTTGAGCACGTCGAGGTGGCCGCCTTCGGCAGCGAGCACCGGCGCGTTCGCGGTGCAGCCGCGGCCCAGCGTCTCGTGCAGCCACTTGATGATGTCCAGGTGGCCGTTCGACGCCGCGACTGTTATCGCCATGACCGTCGCCTTCTCCGGGCGGTGCTCGTGCAGCCACAGCAGCATGTCCCAGTGCCCGGCCTGCGCCGCGTTGTTCATCGCGCGGAACGTGCAGCCCTCGCTCCGATTCGCGTGCAGCCACTGCACAACCTCGAGGTGGCCGTTCGCCGCTGCCCGGTCCATCGCGTTCGTCGTGCATCCCTCGCTCCGATTCGCGTGCAGCCACTGCACGACCTCGAGGTGGCCGTTCGCCGCCGCGCTGTCCATCGCATCCGCAGTGCACGACTCGCTCCGGTGCTCGTGCAGCCACTTGACGAGCTCGAGGTGGCCGTTCCTGGCGGCGATCGTGAACGAGAACGGAGAGCGCTCGTCGTTGCGGTTCTCCTCGAGCCACTCGACGACCGCGAGGTGCCCGTTCTCGATGGCGGCGTCCATGATCCCCGGCGAGCCCATCGCGTCCGGCACCTGCTCGTGGATCCACGCGAGGATCTCGAGCTGGTTGTTCGCCGCCGCCACGCGCATCGCGACCATCGGGCTCACGGCGCCGGAACCGAAGTGCGCCACGAGCGTCTTGGCGATGTCCGCGTGGCCGGATGCGATCGCGCTGTTGAGCGCGGCGACGAACCCGGTCGATCCGTGCGCCAGCAGCCACTCCACGACCTCTGCGTGACCCTCCCCGCTCGCCTCGGCGAGTGGCGCGTTCATCCAGTCTTTGCCCAGCACGCCGCGCGCCAGGAACCACTCGAGCACCGCCGTGTGGCCGCCGCTCGCTGCGGCGTTCGCGCACGAGTCGAACCAGATCACGCGGCCGTGGCGCTCGACGATCCACTCGATCACCTCGAGTTTGCCCTGGAGGGCAGCGGTCGCCAGTGCATGGGTCACGTAGCCTTGCGGACAGTAGTCCAGGCACAACCACCGCACGAGTGCCATGCCCACGTCGTCTGGGTCGCTGGCGTCCTCCACGGCGCCCACCGCGGCCACGAGCGCCGTGTTGAACACAAGCATGCGGTAGTAGGCGTCCATGGGGACGGGTGCGTCGGATACCTCGCGCGCCGCGATGCGCTTCGCGAGCCGCAGCTGGCGCAGCTCGCAGGCGCGCGGGATCGCCAGGAACGGCACGCGCGCGTAGTCGGCGAAGTCGCTGATGAGCTGCACAGCGTCCGGCACTCCGAGCACCTCGGCGCTCACGTGGCGGCACACGACCTCCACGGACACGAGCGGCGCCACGGGCGCCATCGCGTCCAAGTTGACCGTCAGCGCGCGCGACAGGTCGGGGCGGATCCTCGCCACTGGCGCGCTGGTGGCAGCCGCCTGCTCTTCGGCGAGCTGCTGGTGGTGATCGAGGTCTGCTGGCGGCGAAGACTCCTGGGTGGCCGCAGCCACGAGCGGCTCGGCGGTGGCGGTGGCGTCCTGGGTGGTGGGCAGCGTCATGGGCGGAGTGGCGCGAGTTGGCGAATGCGCCGACGTGCGAGGCGCTCGACGCGAAGTCGGAGCTGAGAAGAGAGAGGAAGGTGTTCTCGAGAGCGACAGATGCTCGCCGCATGGGTTCCTTTTGTATGGTGGGAAGAGAGCTGTGGGTGTGGGTCCATTACAGTCGCTACGCCTGCTGGTGTCGACGGCTCTCTCAGTCGGCGGTGGCTTCGGCGGCGGTGTCCGATTGGCACATTGGAGGCCGCTGTGCGTCGCGATCGAGAGGGCTCGAGTCGGGGTCCGCTGCCAGCAGCGGCACTCTGGTCGGTGATTCGCAGCCCGTGCTGAGAGCGAACGCGCTCTGCTCGGATGTGCTTCCTCCCAGATCCGCTCCGAGAGACGTCGTTGCTGCCAGACCGACTCCCGGCGTCGCCGCAGTCGCTTCGGTTATCAGCGACGGTGTCGAAGTGAGCGACGCAGCCGCTTCCGACGCTGCCACACTTGTCTTCACTGGCGAGGCGGACAGATCGGCGCGCTCTCGTTCCGTCGCAGCACTCGGTGTCGCCGAGGACCGAGGACCCCGACACATAAGCACTTTCATCGCGGACGACGCCGACGCGACCACAGAGCCGGCGGACAGCGTCGACGCGGCAGGAGCGGGTGCGCTCGCCTCCGCTGCGCTTCCAGCGGACCCGGCGATCTCGTCCGGCGAAGGCGGATCGCTGGCTGCTGCTGGTACTGCTGCTGCGGCAAGCTGGGTCGAGAGCCGCCGCGCGTTGTTCTTGACCTTCTGCGCTGTCTCCGCGATCGCCTCCTCGATCTGCCGCATCCACTCGGCCTTCGCGTACGCGCTCTCGGCGTACACGATGAACGACTTCTCCGGGTTGTTGATCTGAAACGCGTGCTTGTGCAGCATGCTGTCCGCGACGTCCGTGATGCGCGTGAGCTTGAGCCGCAGCGAGTTGTGCGGGTTCCAGTACCCCGACAAGCTCTTGTCCGCGTACAGAAGCTGGTCGTTGAAGAGGAAGAAGCGGTAGAGCTGATTGCGCGAGCGGCACTTCTTGACCAGGTCGCCCTCGCGGATGAACTGCGTCGTGCCTCGGATGTACAAGTGGCTGCGGCTGATCCGCTTGATCACGAAGTTGAGCTCCTCGGACTTTTGCTGGCGCTGGATGGTGCTCTTCATCTTGCTCACAAGCAGGTGGAGGTCGCCGATCACGCGCCACTGGTCGTCCGCCGGTGTCGCAGTCTCGATGTTCTGCATCCACGCTCTCGACTCGCTCGCAGTCGCTGCTGCCGCGTCCTCTCTCACGGCCTCGCTGCTGTTGCTGTAGGTGCTGCCTTCGAGGTCCTCCTCGGTCGCCGCAGCACCGCCGAGGCTGGACTCATCGAGCGCGCTCTGCACTTTCGAGAGCAGGTTGCAGAACGCCTGCCGCTCGATCGGCATGTCGAGGAAGAGGCACGTCGAGATGTTGAAGCGAAGCAAGTCAAGGCAATGCATCGTCAGCGACAGATCGGACTGGTTGTCGCACAGGATCGAGGTGGACAGCGCGAGCATGTAGAACCACACGCGCTCGAACAGAAGCTTGATCAGATCCGGACTGATGCACGTGTCGACTCCAACGAAGTTGAATGTGTGGTACGACTGGCTCAGATCCTTCAGCAGCTCCTCGAACTGCGCGACCGACTTGGTGAGTCCGACGCGGAGCTTGTCGTTCTCGAGATCCATCGTGCTCGCCTCGCGCGCTTTCGTCGGCTGGAGGAACCGCGTACCCTTGATGTGCATCGGATGGCGCGCAATGTCCTCGTAGATGTCCTCCAGGAAACGCTTCGGGAGGTCTCTGCCGTTGTCGATGCCCCGGTTGTTCTTCACAAATTGATCTTTCGACATCTTGTTCTTCTTCACTTGCGGGTTGTGCAGATCGGTGTTGAGCATGATGATCGAGTACGCGATGATCATCGCTGTGTCCGCCGACGAGAACGACGCCGGCGAGTCTTCCCAGAAGCACTGCGCGAACGCCTCCACCATGCGCTCGATCTTTTGCGCTTCGCCAGGGAGCCGGAAGCCTCCGTTTGTGAGAAAGTGGCGAAGCGATTCGACGAGCGTCAACCCTTTGAACGAGATCGCGCGGACGTACGACAGCCGAACTTGGGCTTTGAAGTCTTCGTCTCCTTCGCCAAGGTAGTCCCCGATCTCTGCCTCGTCGAAAAAGTCGTGGTAGATCCGCAGGAACGACGTCACATCTCTCGGTGTGTCCTTCACAAACCCCATCGCAACGAGGTACTCGATCGCTTTTTTCAGACTCTTCGACGACGCGATCTCCATCGCGCGCTTCAGGAACTGCTGGTTGCGCTTCTGGAGCTCGTTGCGCATTCGCACCGACATGGTGCCGAACTTGGAGCCTCTCGCCACGCCGCTGGCCTTCTCGGCGTTTCCATGCGATCCTCCTCCGGGCGAGTTCGGCTGACACATCGGACTGTTCGGGTGCTCACCATGCGACTCATGCGGCACGGTCAGTGCGAACGCAGGAGACGAGGAGGCGAGGAAGACTGCAGCGTCGTCAGCTCCTTCATCTTGCTCCCAGCCGCCATTCTCCATCGACAAGTGCCGCGTCCGAGCATCTCGGCTGATTAGGTGCGCGTGTCCGCTGGCGTCCATCACACTGCGAGCGATCGCCAGAATCGAGTTGACAGCCTCAGCCTGCAGATGCAGCGCGAGATCGTCCCGCTCGTCCGCCAGACCGACGTGTTGAGCGCTCCCCTCCGCGATGTTGCAGATCGCGGAACAGAAGAACTCGAAGATCTTCCACTGCTGAACGCGGTCCATGTCGAAATTGAGGAATATCTCGACAAGGTTGTGCGGCAGCTGGATCCACGGCGTGAGCTCCCGCATGATGTCCATCTGGTGGTTCATTGCGCATAGCGCGCTCGTGCGGAGCATGCGCAGGAACACGTGCTCGAACATCAGCGCGAGCTCCACCTTGAGGTGTCGCCGATAGTGGTTCCACAACGTCGACACAAGAGTCAGCGTCGCGCGGAACACATCACCGGACCAGATGAGGATGATGGAGTTGACCGTCGCGAACACGAAGCGCCGGATGGTCTGCCCGAACATGCGGTCTTCCTTCGTGTGAGTGCCGGCGGCAATGAGCGCGACGTTGAGCGCTCGCAGCGAGTTAACGATGGACAGTCGATCTTGGTCCGAGGCGTGGTTTTCGCTCGCGTTCAATGCTTTCCGGTGCACCGCCTTGCACAGCGTTGCCACGAGTTGGAGCGCGTTCCGCGCCGCCTGGCAGGAACAATCACGCGTGTGTGAGACGCGACGCCATTGTGTCAAGATCGGATGGAGGTCGCAACAGAATGCCACCCACCATCGAGTCGATGCACGCGCTCATCGACAACGCGAAATCCGCGCAGAACGCCGGTGAGTGGATGGACGAGTGGCTCTGGTTGAAGCACCGCTAGCAAGTCAGCGTCAAGCTGCAACGCGTCAGCAGCAAACAGCACACGGACCTTGAAGATCCCGAGCATCTTCTCGGTCGTGTTCGCAATCTGGACACCAGAGCTGATATCGTCGATAAGGTGGAGAACGAAGTCTCGAACAATATCGCTTGTCGAGCTGGCAGGCTCGAGGGGAGCGAGCTTGCCAGCAGCCACATCCAGCTGCTCGCATCGGTCACTCTCGAAGCGATTCATAACCTTGCACACGAGCTCGTCCTCCACAGCCTTCACCAGCGACGAGTCGAAGTCCCCGATGAAGATCACCGACTTGAGCGTGGCGTGGAGCACTGGAACGGAATACCCAGTCGAGAACTTTCGGACTATCTGTACACAGTGACGCAGCAGCAGGTGAGTGGCGGGTTCGTCGGCGAGTTGGTGGGGGGATGCAGCGACACTACCTTTCGGAAAAACGGCAACGCCAGCGCGAATCGAGCCTTCACTGCTTGATGACAGATCGATGTGACTGCCTCGACTGCCACCTCAAGCCGACACAATACGAGCGGGTCGTCTGCGGCGTCAAACACACCGGCGTCCATGCACTGCGAGATCCCCTGCAGGGCTGCCTCCGCAGCAACCCCGTGGCGAGTGTAGCACGCCAGGAGGATCGGATATAGGTAGTACTCCCGAGCCACCGACCAGGTGAGCGTGTGATCTGTGTGTTGCAAACTGTGAGGCGGTTGCTCCTCGAATATACGTCCAGTAGCACGATACGGAAGCCGTACCACTCGATTCGCTCGGCTCGCTTGGCGATTCTTGCGAGATCGGATCCGTTTGACGCACCTCCGTGGACTTTGCCGTCGACCGCGTCGGGGTCTTAGCTTTCGAAACACCATGCGATCTTTGCTTCGCAGATGCGTACGGGAGCCCAGCTGCATCACTGTTGTGTTTCTGCTTCCGAGCAGATTGTGTCGCCTCCAGCCACAGCTTTCGGATCTCACTGAACGAGCTGAGCTGCGGGTGATTCGAAGTGTTAGAACACATATGCAAAGCATGATCAGGCAACAGCTCCTTCAGGCGGCGAACGAACCTCTTTCTTGTAGCACAGACACACTTCAGTGCCGCCAGAGTTCATGTTGAGATCCGCAAGATGGCCGTCCGGAGAACGATCGACCTTCATGTACCTGATCACGGAAACGCAAGGTTGGTTGTGCTGTGGCGTGATATGGACATACGTCGAGTTGATGTCGCGGATCGGGCGAGCGCTTACTTGTACGGGAGCTTCTCTCCCTTCTTCGGGAACAGAACCATCACATCCACGATCGAGGACGTCACAGAACGCTTGTAGCACAAGTACACCTTCTCGCCTTGTGTCCCCTGGTTCAGGACAAGATACTAAAGCGGTCAGTGCCACTCCAGTTCGCGAGTAAGGGTACGCACAACGCACCGTGTTGAGGTTGGCAGGAGCACCTCGTCGCTGGACGACCTCGTAGTCTGTCGGAACAAACTCGCCTCGCTCCGGGAAGATGACGATGATCTCGCTGATCGGGAGTTTGTCCGCGGATCGGTCTTTGCGCTGGCAGAGGTACATGAAGACTCCTCGCCCGCCTTTGTTCAGGTCTGCACGCAGTCCACTCGGAGAGCGCTCGAGCTGCAGATGCGAAAGGCCGAGGCAAACAAGATAAGAGTATGCTCTAGCATGGCACACAACCGAGCAAGCACAACAGAGCAAGGATACAAGTTTTGCTCACCTTCACGAACCCGTCTGGTAGTGTATCGCCCGTGAAGATCACTGCCAGGTCTGTCACCGGCGCCTCGTCCGCATCAGCTTGCTGCCAGCGCGGTACATCGCCCGCGATTGCCCTGAATAGCAGCCGTGCTCAGTATACCTCCACAACCAGAGCTGTTGTCATCTGGGGTTGCCGGGTAGACACGCACTCGGTGCTTGGGCGGCGCTGATAGCTGCGCTTCCCCTTCTCGATTGCGTTTGGCACGAACGCCAGCAGCCGCTCCTGCGGGCTACGGGGCGGCACGAGCGGCGTCTTCCCCGCCCCCGCGCTCTCGTCGCACTCCGACGCAGCGCTGGATACGACCGTGGTTTTGCGCGCTGCGTCGCTCTCGCCACTCGCTGCCGCCACTGCTGCAGGCGTCGAAGCGTCCGTTTTCGCCAAGCAGAAGCTCGCAGCAGTCGCGCGATGGCGATGCGCGAGGGTCTCGTGGCAGATATCGCGGAGGAACGCGAACGCGTCTTCGTCTGCGCTCGTCTCCTGCAGCAGCGTGTGGATCGCGTTGCGCAGCACGGGTTCGTGCTTCCACTCTGGTTGCGGCGGCGGAGCAGCCGACGACGCGTCCTCGGGTGAGAAGTCGGCTGCCTCGAGCTTCAGGCGGCTCTTGCTGCGGCGGCGCGGGCCGGGTGCGCGCGGGGGCTCTGCGGCGCTGCTGATCATGGCGGCGGACTAGCAGCAGCAGCAGCGCGTGCAGTGCGCGTGCAGTGCGTTGTGCGTGAGAAAATCGAGTATGGCGTCCGCCCGTGTGCCGTTTCGCAAATGAAGGAGTGATGATCACTTCAACATCGCCGAATAGCGATGTCGCGGACGTCGACGACGCAGGAGCACGGGGACAAGAGCGCGCCGCCACCGTCACTGGCGCCGACGTCGGCTGCTGCGTGGCGCGCCAGGGAGCTGCGGCGACGCGTGGGCAACCGCCACCTCGCCGCGCAGACGCTTCTGGCTGGAGACGCGTGGACGTTCGGGCTGCAGGATCCTGACGCTGCTGCAGCAGAAGCAGCCAACACACCATCTCCGCTCTCTTTTCTCGACCAGAGCGTGGCAGCGTCTGCACCACCTTCGTGGTCGGCAGCTTCTTTGTCTCTATCGCGGACCAGTGCGTCGCCGTCGCTCTCTCCATCGCTGGCAAAGTCTTCGTCGTCACTCTCACTTTCCGTCTCGACATCGACGCCGTCGCTCCCAAGAGAACAACACACCCGATCGTCCGCGTACCTCTCAAGTCCACGGACACCGCTTTCATTATCCGTGTCACTACCGCAGCTCTGGGAGACGAGGCAAGAAGTGCTCGATGCACATCTGGACGTGGTCGACATGCAAGCCAAGCAAGCTGCCTCGCTGCGCGTGTGCGACCAGCAGTTCGTCGTCGAGAGAAACGTGCGACAGCTCCGCTCGGGCATCTCTGCAGCGCAGTTGTCGATCCGGCAGAAGAAGGTCGAGCTGGATGCTTTGCACAGTCGTGTGACGCGCCTCTCGCAGACGCTGCGCAGCGGTGGGGAGGAGAAGAACTTTGCCAAGAACAAGCTCGTGCAACTGGACGACATCCGCAAGCAGCGAGGCGGGATGAAGCGATGCGCAACATGCCAGAGGGAGTTCCTGCAATATGTCTTCGCAGCGCATGAGGCGAGCTGCTTTGACATCAGGCGGAGAGAAGAACAACACTTGCTGGATGTTGCTGGAAGCAGAACAGCACCAAACCAGCTCGCCGATCAGAGGCGACTCGGTTTCGAGTCTGGTGCTGACGCCGGCACGCTACGCTCCAAATTTCCCAGCTTTGTCTCCCAGCCGCCACGCAACCTCCGAGTTGCAGACAACGCGAACAGCATCAAGCATAACGCAGTACTCCTGCAGTGGGATCCGCCGATCTTCACGGGTTCCGTCCCGATCATCGACTACGAGCTGGTGTTCTCTCGCTGCTCGAGCGCGACGAAGCGCGTGAAAGGCGGCGACGTGAGCGAAGCTCGAGCGTTCCAAGCGTTCCCGCCTCAAACAACCTCGCGGTGGTGTCTCCAGCTCCCAGTAGCAGAGAACACGTTTTGGGTCCGAGGTCTCGTCGCCGAGCAGGAATACGGCGAGTTCACACTCTGTGCGATCACGAAAAATGGCAAGAGCCCGCCGAGCAACAAGGTCGACCTTGTGAGGACGACGTCGGTGGTGCCTCCGTCTTGTCCTTGCTTTCTGAGCGCCGGAGCCGTCACGGCGAAGACCATTTCACTGGGGTGGCTGGAGCCAATGGACGACGGCGGATCCACGATCGAGTTCTATGAGATCATCTTCAGCGAAGCCACCATGCACGACACGATCGCAGATCCTACTCGAGAACAGAAGACCTTTCTCAACGTGTCGGAAGTCGTGTACAAACAGCGCCGCATTCGCACCCCCTCGAGCGCAACCGCTTTCACGATCACCGAGCTGCTGAGCGGCAAGGAGCACAAAGACTTTCGCGTCCGAGCCGTGAGTCGAGCTGGTATCCCAGGAGACTTCAGCGATGCGGTGGCGTCGATTTTCACGATCGCGCCTGGGAACGAGTTCAGGTTGCTCGACGAGCTCCAAGCAGCTGTGAACTCGCGCGCGCGCATCGTCGACTCGCAGTTCCTCAGCGGATTCATGCAGCGGTACGAGCGGAACCACTACATCCAGCAAGTTTCGCGGTTCATCGTGTCTCTACATCCCGAACTAGCAAGCAAAGTCAGCTCCATCCTGCAGCGAACGGACATGAGTTTGTCGGACGATGACGAGAGCACTTCCGACAACGGAGAAAGTGACGCAAACAGTAAGCTGCGATCTGGGACTCCAAAGAAGCGGTTCGACGACTTGACCGAGGATGAGCAGATCCAGGAGCGTCGGCGACAGTTCCACTTCCGAATCTCCGATCTGAGCGCCAGACTGAAAGATGCCGAGTACAACGTCCAGTGGAGCAAGGATCGGCGGGTTGATCTCGTGGCGCTGATCCGCACCGCAGAGGAACGGATCCTCGAGAAGCAGGCGGAACTGGAGCGCGCGAAGATGTTCAGAGGTCCGCAGATGGACTCAGACGTACTCGAGAACGGATTGCAGCGGTTCTACACGAAGGATCTCATCTTCGCGCTCGAAGACGAGGTCGGCATCGAGCAGCTCTACATCGTGGACGCGAAGAGCGAGATCATACAGGTCGAGAGTTACCTGCGTGTAGACGAGAAGAAACGCGACGCGATCGCGCGGAGGCTACAGAACCGCAGAGAAGCGCTCGAGAAGTTCGAGCTCGATCCGATCGGTGATGTCGGCAACACCAGGACAGACTCAGTCAAAGTTGCGAGTTTAGCGCGGCTCCGCAAGGGGGTCTTGTATCGTGCATTCTCGGCGTTCGTGGAGAATCGAGCGGCAGCAATCACGATACGGGCGAAGGTACGGAGCACGTTGACGCGGTTTCTGAACTTCCGCTGCCGAGTCGCGTTCGGCCACTGGGTGTGGGTAGTTCGCAATGTGTTGCGGCGATCCGATGGATCACGAGACGGAGTGTATGGGGTTGGAAGCATTGGGCTGGTGAACGCGGCGCTCGATCGAGATGATCTGGTGCTCCAGAGCCAGGAGCTGCTGCTCCAGTTGCGCTCGACCGACGAACATCTCAAGTCCATTGTTTTGACAAAGGAACAGCAGGCAGAGCAACTCCGCACGACATTGGCGATACGAACTACAGACGAAAGCCGGCAGCCGACCGAGCGCGATACAAAGTTCTCTTCGCTCGTGCTCGAGGCGGACGCAAAGATGGACATCGAGGACTTCGAGGGAGCACGCACGCTGTACGACTTCGTGCTCAACAACACCAAGTGGGTGGAAGGCATGACGCACACGCAGATCCTCCACTTGCTCTTCAAACTCGGGAAGGCGAACGCTGCGCTGGAGAACTTTGAGCAGGCGCTCATGCTTCTCAATCGCTCGTCGTTCCTGGCAATGCGCCTCGGCAACCGCGCTGACGAAGGAGCGAGCACGCTGCTCATCGGCGATATCCACTTCGCGCTTCGCTCGCTCCGACTCGCGATCGACAGCTACGAGCATGCGCTGTTGTGCTTTGAAGCAGCTGGAAACAAACGAAGCCAGGCCGCCTGCTTCCGAGGGCTGGAGAAAGTGTACGCGAAGCTCGAGGACAAGGAGATGGCGCATCTCAATCGACAGCAAGCGGATGACATCGAATTTGCGTTGCCGAACAAACTCACAAGCGCTGCTCAGGTGCTCGATGGTCTGCAGAAGCGCCTCGTCGGTGTTGGCGCGGAATCGTCGACAGAGATCACTCTGGAGCGCGTCGGAGCTATCGTCCCAGGGCTGCGAGCGCAGCGCATTCAGCGCAAGCTCGACATCGGTGAGGAGGAGAAACTCGTGTCGAGTCTCGAGAAACTGCTTGTGGAGAAGAGGGCGATGCTGGTGCAGGGCGAAGCCGATCTGAAGCGAGCGCTGGCGAGCGATACGTCTCAGGTGGACTCGAGCGTGATCAGCGGTACAAGCGCGCGATACGAGATCGAGGATTTCAAGAAGAAGCTCGCGAAGCTCATGGGCAGTGTCCAGGTGGGCGAGGAGCACATCGCAAAGGAGATCGCGAACGCCAAGGTCCGCATCCGCAACTCGGAGGACGAGATCAGCGACCTGGAGAAAGAGCTGAGTGTGGAGACTGGCGACCTGATGCGCCAAATCTTGGGGAAAGACAAGTTGCGCTGCTTCCGCTTCAACGCAACGAACGACGCGCTCAAGTGCGTCGTCGGCACTGCCAGCCACGGCGTTTCGACGTGCTGCGCGAGCTCCAAGCTAACGGGTCTCCTCTTCGACTTGCTCACGGGGGCGTGTCTCGGGCAGGCTGTCGGCGATCCCCACAGACAGCACTTGGGACCTCCTTTGGGCCACCAAGCGCAGATCGTGGCTCTGTACTACGCCGGCAATCGGATCTACACCGGCGGGATGGACGCCGCGCTTGGTGTGTGGGAGGTCCAAGACGCAGCGATCGGAGGCGGCTTCACAGTCGTGCTCGTGAAAATGCTGCTCGAGTTCGACGCGGCGGTAGTGAGCGTCGCTGCGGACTCCCACCTGCTCGTCTGCGGGTGCTCCGATTGCGACGTGTTTGTATTTGACACCGAGTCGCTCGCAATCGTCGCGCGTGTGGTCGGAGCTCACGATCGCAGCACCATGGCGATCGCCGTTGACAGCACTAGGAACTGGTTCATCACTGGAGGTGATCATTGCGTGAAAGTCTGGGAGCTCGGAGCGAGTTCGAGCACGACGTCACGCCGGAAGACCCAGTTGCGCTACTCTCTCGAGGCTGAGCGGCGCGGATACGAGTACTTCAACGGCCACTTGCATCCGGTCACGTGTCTGAAGCAGATCTCGAGCGAGATCGTGAGCGGCGACAGCAGCGGCCGCATCATCGTCTGGAACCTCGACGCCGCTGGCGAGTGCAAGCTGCTGCGCATTTGCGACGTGCACAAGAACATACCGGTGGTCTGCGTGCAGTTCGACGCGATGCGCATCGTGAGTGGCGCACAGGACGGTGGAATCTGCGTGACGGACTTCGCCACGGGGCACCTCATCCAGTCGCTGCACGGCCACTCAGCAAGCGTTCTGGACCTGCAGTTCGACCGCAAGCGCCTCGTGAGCATGTCAGCAGACGGGAAAGTGCACTTGTGGTACTGGCAGAGCCGCATCGGTTTGAGCGCGACGAAGAAGTTCCACATCCTCGGCGCGGGCGAGACGCTGAAGGCGTTGTCGCTTAAGTACCGCACGAGCATCAACCAGTTACTCAAGTGGAACGGGCTGCCCGACTCGAGCAAACTCTACCTCGGCCAGAAGCTCGTCGTGGGCGTCGACGCGAACGACAGCATCGCCGCCGACGAGCTCAAGACGCTCGACACGGCGTTCTCGCGCGCGTTCGGGAAAGTGTCGTCGGAGAACCTTGCGTTCGTGGCCGCGAACAAAGCCAAGAGCACGAGCGTCGAGGCGCAGTGGGCATCCAAGAAGCTCGCGATGCTGGCGAAGGAGTACTTCCCGCCGCTTCACGGCGGTGAGGACGGCGCTGACAAGGAACACGACGCTGAACGCGACAGCGAGGGCGATTCGAGCTCCGACTCCGATATGCCCGTTGGCTCCGATGCGGAAGGCGCTGCTGACGACGAACACGACGACGCGAGGAGCAAGTGACGAAAGCTGTCGCAGCAAGCGAACGTGATCCAAAAGCATACTTGAGAGCGGCATCCGGTCGGCGCACCGTTCAAGACTGGGACTATACAGAAGACGGTGACGAACATACGGTGGACGACGCTCGGTGGCCATCACACCTCACCGTTGCCGTCGTCCTCGACTGCGGAGCACCACGCCGACTTACTCTCCAGGAACATATTGCAGCTTCGGAAGGCTGCACGCGCGTGGTCGCCGGCGAAGAACTCCCACGCAGTGTAGAACCAGAACGCGACGCACTTGCGGTAGTCGTTCGGCTGCGACGACTTCTTCATGGACAGGATCTTCCGCCACTCGTCGACTACGAACATCGACAGAATGTCCTCGTAGTGCGACTGGCGCAGCGGGTTGCGCACCGTGGAGAACGTCGTCCAGAACTTGCCGTGGCCCTCGATCTCCTTGATCCCTTCCGTGAACTCCGGCGTCTGGAACACCTCGACGCTCGCGTCGAGCAGGAACGCGAACTTGTCGCTGTACTTGGCTTCCTCGTCGTAGAACTTCTTCCACGTCACCGCGAAGAACTGCAGCGCCTCGTGTGGGTCGTGCACCTTGCTGCGGTGCATGCTGTACGCGTGGCGCAGCTTCACCGGCTTCTTGCGCTCCCAGTGCCACTCCTCCGTCGGCGGGAAGATCGCCATCGGCACTATCACCGAGCCGTTGCCGCAGATCGCGACGTACATCGACACGAGCTCGTTCATGTCCCGGTTTGCCGCGGTAGTTTCCGACGCCGACACCGACACCGACACCGACACCGACACCGACACCGACGTAGCAGCAGCAGCAGTAGCGTCGTCTCCGGCTGCACTGCTGCTCTCTTTTGGGGTCGCGGTCGACCCCGTAGCCGAGCCAGTGACGTCCTCCTCCTCGTCGTCGTCGCCCGCGTTCGGGTCGGGCTTGTAGAAGTCTAGTCTAGTCACAAAGTACATGAACTTTGTCGGGAACGGCTTGTGCTCGAAGAACTCGCCGAGCTGCTCGCGCAGCACCGCCATGTCCTTCTGGTCCGCCTCCTTCTCCTCAGGCGTCGCGTAGAAGTCACTGATGTTCGGGCATTCGAGCGCGTGCGTAGCCGTGGGGTCGACCGTCGCGGGGAACCCGAATATGTCTGAAGACACACACACGCACACAAGAGTGCAGGGCAGCGTCAGCGTCAGCGCAGCGCTACTATGCGCAACGGCAGATGCAGCGTCACGCACTGATGCCTTCGCGACCGACGTCCTTCTGCGTGACGCGCAGCGCGTCCTTGACCTCGTCGAAGCTCGTGTGGCTGGAGCAGTACTTGTTGTAGCCGACCCAGTACTGGGCGTAGGTCTCGTTGAACACGAGGTGGCCGCGCTGGATCGTGCTCGCGCACACGAGGCGGCTCGGGTCCGTGGCACGCAGACGGTCGATGTTCTTCTTCCAGTCGCGGATCTGCCCGGTCTTGACGCCATACTTTTGCGCCGTCACGGCGATGAGTCCCGTGCGGTCGGCCTCCTCGATGATCTCGAGCTTCTTGCCGACCGTGAGTCCGCGGTCCGCCTTACCGCGCGCCATGTGAGCACTACGGTTGTGTGCTCTTGGAGGTGCACGCGCTGCGAGCTGAGCTGAGCCGAGCCGAGCTCCCCGATGACGCTGGATGATGTCCAAGAGAGAAGTACTGTGAGCGGCTCCAGCGAGTTCTCTTTTACTGGCCCTCCGAGAGCCGAGAGCGCGGGAAAGCAGACTAAAAAATTCTCGAGTCAATTCGCTGTCCTTCTTACAGTTTCCAAGTAAGTTGGTGCGAATGGTGGGTTTCGAAAGTCTCTTCAAACGATCCGATACTCATTTCAGGTCTGAATATATTTTCCAACATAAAAAGCATAAACTTTCTCTGACTCACACAACAATTACAGTCAGCTAACACCGCGCCATGGCGGACCCCAAGGCGCCGCCGCCGCTGCTGCGCTCGCCCTGGCTCAGCCACGAGCTCTTCGCCGCCACGAAGCGCGCGACCAGCGCACCGGACGGCGTCGCGCACGCCAAGCGCAGCGCGCTCGCCAAGGTCGCGCAGGAGCTGCGGCGCGGCCGCAGCCACCTCGACCAGCAGCTGCGCGAGCTCGAGGCGCAGCTGCTCGGCGTCTCCGACTTCCTTTCCGGCGCACGCACGACGCTCTACACGGACCGCGGGCTCCCGGAGACTGTCGAGCTCGCCGCCGCCGCCGCTGCCGTCGTTGTTGGCGCGGGCGGCGCCGGGTCGCTTGCTGCAGGAGGAGGAGGAGGCGCGGTTGCCGCCCCAATCGTCGGTGTGCTGAGCGCCATCGCAGCCGCTGAGCTGGGCGACGCGGGCGTCGCATCGCCCAACTCCGCGGGGCTGCGCAGCAAGTTTGTGCAGCACAGCTTCCCGGGCGTCGGCGTAGGTGACACGGCGCCACCGTCGCACGCAGCCGGCACCGCAGTGGAGGATGACTTGGCGGCGGGTACGTGTGAGCGTGCGTCTGTGGAGCTCCTGCAGGGAAGCGCCGCTCACATGCGCTCGGACGGATCGCGGTCGTGTGCGCGTGTGTGTGGTGCAGACACGCCGTGCACGACTGTGGGGCTGTGGAAGTACGCGGCGGCGTTCGACATCTTCAAAGGCGTGACGCAGCAGGATGTCGAATCCTCCTTGCAGCTCGAAGGTGGGCGGATGTGCTTGGTGTTTGTATGCACCGCTGCCTCGCGCGCGCGATCTGATCGTACGTGTGTGTGTCGCTCGTGGTCTCCAGAGGTCGACACTGTGTCCGAGACGGATGACGGCGCAGTGCTGGAAGGAGCGGTGTACGAGCTCAGCAACGAGTCGAAGCGCAGACTGGCGGCGCAGGTGCTCGGCGCGCGGGACGGCTCAGCTACAGATGACTTCCTGAAAGCGGTAGGCGGCGCGGTACCCGTGAACGAGACGCCGCAAGATGCTACGTGGCACTCACTTGTAGCTGCTCGCTCCGCTTCAGAGACTCGTGGCGGCTCTGCTGCCGGTGCCAGAGCGACGAACGGAAGACGCATCCTCCTCACTGCCGCCACCGCTCGTCCCGGGCTACGAGACGGCCGAAAACGGCGAAGAGGAAGAGATGCGCGCGGTGAAGGCGAACGCTGCCGCCCCAGAGATAGACGACTGGAGTGCACGCGGCATCGCGGATGCGCTGCGCGATGTCGGGCTGGTCGAGCGCAGCGACAGCGAGCTCCGCAAGCGCATGCGAGACCCCGAGGATGACGAAGTGAGCTGCGAGCTGCGCGAGCTCAAGTGCTTGCTGCGCGACCAGGTGCACCAGAACAACGAGGCGAAGCGCGTGCTGCGCAATGTGCTCCAGACGTGCGTTAGCGCAATCTCGTGCATCAAGGTGTGGTGGCCGCAGGGCGTGCGTGCGTGCTGACGCTGTCTGTCGTCTGGTGTGTGCAGCACGGAGCCGTGGCTATCACGGGCGGAGGAGGCGAACAAGGCAATAGAGAAGGAGTACCAGAGCGTGTGGCGGCAGAAGCAGGTGCGTTCGGCGAACTCAAGAGATCTGGGAGTCCGGAGTCCAGTCGGGCTCACCTGGTGTTCGTCGCGTAGGAAGCGGAGCGCAAGAAGAAGCTCAAGGACAAGAAGCTGCTGCGGCGTGAAGGTGTGTGTGTGTGTGTGGCACGCGGGTGGTCAGCCCTGTGTGTGTGTAGCGAGTCTGCGGCGAAGCTGACCGGCGCGCTGCCAGTGCTACCAGGGGAGTTCAGCTTCGCCGGCGTCCAGCTCCCGTAAGAACCGGTCGCCTGAGCGCGCGCCGATGTCGCGACGTCCTCCTCCGAGTTTTGTGCACTGGTGACGCTCGCGTCACGCGCGACGCCAGTAGCACGCCACGTCACACGTCCGTCGTGATATTTATTGGAGACGCAGACCGCGATGAGCACCTAGAGCAAGACGGCGAGGGCGGTGACGCCCTCGCAATGAACGCGTCTGCGGAAGGCTGAGGGGGGAGTTCCATTGCACTTCTTAAGAGAACCGCTGAGTCGAGCGGCGAGGCGGCGTCGTCCTGCTGTAGACGAAGGGGCACCTCGTCGTCACTTGCCCAACGGCGGGAAGTCGGCGTTGTACCCCGAGCTTCCACCGCGCACCGGAGACGGGCTGCTCTGGTGCTGCCGGGCGTGCGGAGACGCATAGCCGCCACGATTCAGACCCACACCGACGGCTCCCGGCGGCGGTGGCGGCGGAGGCGGCACGTTGCCCATCGGGAACCTGCTGCCGCCGCTCCGGAACTGGTCAGGAGGCGGCGGTGGACGCATGTTGTCTAATCTATTGAACTCGCCCGCCGGGAAGCGCCGGCCTGGAAGCGGAGGTTGCTGCTGCTGGAGGTAGCCGAACTGTTGTCGCTGTTGCTGAGACGAGTCGTAGTACTCCATCTGAGACGCTGGAGGGAACCGACCTCCCGACTGGTGCGGGTACCGGTTGTTGTCATTCGCGCCGCCACCACCGCCAGCAGCACTGCTAGCGGCTCGAGACGGACGGTACGCGTCATGGTTCCGCGTGAAGTCCGGGTCGTTCAGCTCCTGCTCGCGGTTCCGCCACAGCACCTTGCTCTCTTTCCAGTTGTGCGCGCTCTGCACGCGCGGAGCCGACGAGTTGCTCTCGGGTTCGCGGGCCTCTGCGTTCCGACTTGGCTCCGACGAGCGATCTTGTGGCTGCTGCAGCTGGTGCCGTTGAGGAGATCTCTCTGCTGATGCGCCGCCTCGACCTCTCCCCCGACCACCGAAGCCTCGCGTTCCGTCTGGGCCGCCCGCCTGCTGGCTGTTGGTGTTCATCTTCGACGACCCTCCGTTGCTCTTGCCGTTCGCGGTGCTCGCTGGCGTCGGCGAGTTCGACGGAGGCGGCGCCGCAGCCGCTGTCGCAGGCGACGCCGTCGACGACTCGGCCGAGTCGTCGCCAAAGATGCGCGCGCGAGCCTCCGCGTACGCCCGTTCTCGGTCCTGCATCGACCTCTGCGCATTCTTGGCGTCCCCGGGGCCCCGGCCTCCGTTCGCGCCTGGTCGCGACGCCGCGCGCTTGCGCACCATGATCTTGGGCACGACCGCCGGCGTCCCCGTCTGCTGCTGCTGGCGGTCCGACGACAGGTCGATGAGCAGCACGGTCGGCACGGCGCTGAGCGCGGTCTTGAGCAGCGTCACTGCGCGCGCCGAGTTGCCGTCGTAGCCGCCTGGCGCGTACTGGTTGTAGTCCGCAGTCTGGTGCTCGAGCCCGCAGCGGTCGCCGAGGCGGTGAATGATGAGCCGGTGGTAGGACGAGAGCGGCGGGAAGACGAGCTGCGCCTCGCGCGGGTTCTTGAGAAACCGCACGATCTGGTCCTCGAACTTGAGCAGCGTGAGGCGCTCGCGCGGGTTCTCCAGACACGCGATGAGCACGGGGTCCATGGTGCCAGGCGCGCCGCCATCCGCTGCGTGGGCGGCAAACGCGGCGCTCGCTGTCGCGGTGCTCACGGGCCGAGCGTCCGCCAGCACGCGCTCGTACGCGCCCCCGTCTTGCGCCGGCGCGGGCACCGGTTGCTGCACGAGGTGCAGGTGCGCGAGCGTCTGCACGGCGTCGAGCCAGTCGTCGTCCCTGTCGCCTGCGGACGGCGGCGGCGCGCGCTCGTCGCGCAGCATTTCAAGGGATGTCGGAGAAGGGCGAGGGAGTCACGCGATGGCGCGGGCTGCGGGAATACACACAAGCAGCGCCGTCGAGCGAGCAGCGAGCGAGCGAGCGTTCGAGGAGCGTGTGTCGATCGTCGTCCAAGAAGTGCTGGGCGAATAATGTATGGGCTGGATCACAGGAAGACTGAAGCAGTACCGTAGTCCCTGAAGTACTTCACTGAAGGATTCGAATGGGAAAACCCGATATCTTGATTACAGTATTGAGCTAATAGTGTACCGCAGGTGTACCACATCACAGGAATGTGACCCAAATTACTGCCCCCGGGGGCAGTACTATTCGAACCATGGCTGGGCTTCCTCCTAGTGAGCAAGTCGTACCTGAAACTCGACATCGAAGCCGCCGATGACGACATCGCCATCCGTGTCGTCGCCACCGCCGCCGCCGCTGCCGTTGCCGATTCCCAAGCGTTCCTACCTGTTGTTGTCGTCCTTGCCGGCGATGAGGAAGGTGCGCGTCGCCTCGCTCGCCGCCATCGCCGCTCGCCTCCACGTGCCGTCTGCCCAACACGCTGCAGCAACAGCAACAGCAGCAGCAGCAGCTCTCGCGCAGCTCGCCACCTCCCGACCCCTTCTTTCTCTCGGTCTGTGTCTGTGATCCCTCTCTCTGTCGTGGGAAAGAGAGGAGTCGGGAGGCACTCGCGCGCTTGAGCTCCCAGACGTCGCAGCCGCCAGAGATCCTAGGTTGTCTCTGTCGTCTGGTCCCCGTGCGTTTTGCCGCGATTGTGATAGCTGCGGTGGTAAGACCGCTGCTTCCGGTCCGCGTGCTTGAGCGTCTGACTGAGCGAGTTGAGCTTCTTCCGCGGCAGCGCCAGGTCGTCCCCGTCGATGTAGATGCCGCGGTGAATGTCCAGGTCGCGGAGGTGCACGCGGTCGACGTTCCCGGCTGCCACAGGCTGCTGCGCCGTCTGGGGACGCAGACTTTGGGGCTCGCTCCGGTCGTCATCCTCGCCGTTGACGATCTCAAAGCCGTCGTCGTCCTCGACGTCGCCGCCGGTGGCACCCAATCTCCCAGCACCAGCTTTAGCTGCTGGAGACGCAGCTGCCGCTGCTGCGGCACTCGACTCCGAGATCCGACGCCCGGCGTGAATCCGATCACCACTCCGATCACCCCCGTGATCGCCACGTTGATCCGCACCGAGAGCGTCGTCCCCGTCGCGTTCGTCAGAGGCGCTGCCGTGGCTCCCGCTAAAGTAAAACTTCTGCAGCAGCGTCTGGCGGATCTCCTCGCGCTTCGGGTGCGCCTGCTGGATGATGCGGATGCGCTCCATGGACGCCTCCTCCTGGCGGCGCAGGCGGTCGTACTCCTCGGCCTCCTGTGCCTGCAGCTCGAGCGCGAACGTGTAGTCCGGGTCGTCGCTGGCGTCCGTGGTGCGCTCCGCTATCGGTACCTCCTGCTGCACGACGCTCATGACGCCGAACTCGCAGCCAGCGGTGCTCGGCACCTCGACGAAGCACCAGCCGACCTGGCGGTCGTCGCCGAAGCGGCCGGCGATCTCGAGCTCGAACTGCTCCTCTTCCTCGCGCTGAAGCTTGGCGGCGAGCTCCTCGTCCATGACGTCGAAGAGGTTGACGCTGCTGTGGGAGCGCGCGGCGGCAGCGGCAGGGCTGCCCCACGGGTTGCGACTCACGCTCATGCTCGCGACGAAGGGAATGTTGCTGGAAGCGCGCGGCGACGGCGGGGCGTCGACCGGAGGTAGGAAGGTAGGTTGAGGGATTGAGGCGCGCCGCTGTTCGGTGCTAGCTGCTGACGCGGTCGCTCGGCGGTGACGCGAGCGTGGGGGCTGCTGGTACGCTGGTGCTGCTGCTGCTGCGAGGCGCGGTTCACTCACTTTCTTTAGGCTCACGCGAAAAGGCTTGAAAACAGTCATAGAGTGGCGAGCGGGAGCTGGCAAGTGCTTTCGCATGCACATTACGCTAGCAGGCGATTCGGCGCATTCGAGAGAGCACTTGGAACTCGGATTAGAGAAACATATCATAGAAAAGAGGTAGCAAGAGCGCTGGTCTTGTGTGAGTGTGGGTGCGCGAAAACAGAAATAGAATTAGAGTGGGAGAGCCTCTACAAAGCTATCGTTGGACTCGCAGCAAGTGCGAGAGGGTATCTGACGAGAGGGAGAAGACTACTTTGTAAAGTCGATAAAGTACGACACGCTACCGAAAGCATTCGAGAAAGTGCGATGTTGTATTTTCTCGACGAGAAGCCTGACGTGCGCGCCGCCGCCATCCGTGGCGCAATGACTATCCAAATCACGCCATTACAAGTAGTGATGTCGATATGCTGTCGTGTGGTTCAAGCTGTCTGTGAATGCTTTGCTGTGCGATTCTGGCACACACAGCTCTTGTGTGTGCGAACACTCCACCATATCTAATCGCACAAGCAGGCGCATATTGCGCATTGTGGACATACAACACGGTGCAATGGACTGAAAACCACACCGTGTTCAGACACGAAATCTAGTGTGGGGCACACAATCGCAAACCAGCTGAACTCATTTCTCTGACTTTATTCTCACTCTGTTTTATCTCTCGAGCGTGAAAAAAACGAGGGCATAGTCTTGTGCCAAACAGAAACTACATTGAGCAGCGAAAGAGAGCATTTCCACGAGAACGGACACAAGTGTGCTGCTTCTCCCTCTCCGACCAGCTCTGCCAACACCCCCAAGACGCGCACTACCAAAAGCAAAGGAGTGAATGGCCCGAGGTTGGCGTTTTCGCGCTCCATGCTACGTTGCCCGTCTAAGAAGTTCCGATCGCTCACCCGCCCTGTTTTTGCGTCGAGCGCGCAATTGCGCGTTTCGAGCTAAAACGACAGTGTTTTAGCGTAAAACAGCGCAGATTGTGCATAAATGCATAGAGTGTATCAAGGCGTGCAAAAATCAAGGGATCAAGAAAAAGTCAGAATGCAAAAAAGTTTGGGTGCCGCCCGCCGTCTTCTAAACAGAACTCAGGGTGGCTTGGCTAAACAGCGTTTTGTGCCTGGATGCTCGACAGCGTGTGTGTGTGTGTGTGTGTGTGTGTGTGTGTGTGTGTGCT
>JAASFS010000209.1:0-26847 GCA_023333865.1 Globisporangium perplexum | reverse complement strand
GCGGCCGTGCGCTCCACACGCTGCAGCGGCATGTGTGGCGATGGCGCCGCCGTCGCCGTCTGTCGCCGTCGCTTGCATGGTGCTGGTGTCGACGGGATCATGTGCGACCATCACTCCGTTGATGGTCAGATAGTGATATAACAGAGGTACAGAGTATGGCGGATGCGGCGCTGGTGGAAGCGCGGCTGCGGGCGTACTACGCGCGCCACAACCCCGGGAACGACCAGAACATGTGCGTGCGTGCGCCTCCGACTCTCTTTCTCGCAGCGCCCGCGTGCGGATTGCATCAGCCGCTTTCTGATGAGCTATCTGCGTGTCGCCTCGACGGGCAGCGCGGAGATCGTGCGCAGATTCGCCGGTCGAGAACTCGAGCTGAGCGCGAAGCTCAAGAAGAAGTACGGCGAGGATCCGGCGCTGCTCGTGGCCGCCGACCTCGATGTCGCACCCGCCGCGTCGGATCTGAAGACTCCGCCGACTGCTGCTGCTGGTGGCCGCGGGAGTGCGAGCGCCGTTGCCTACGACCGCGCCTTCAAGGTGTTCCGAGCGCCGGCGAGCTCGACCTCGACGCTCGACTTCCGCTCCGAGAGCTTCGACCCGCTGCGTGCGCTGCTGAGTGCGAGCGCGCTGCCGGGTCTCGAGCGCTCGCAGCCGCTCGACAACCTGCTCAAGTGCCGGCACCTGGTGCGTTGGCCGAACCCACTGGTGGCGGACGCAGGCGCGCTGACTGCAGTGCGGACGTGCGGCGACAGCTACCGGAGAGCGACCCGCACTACCAGAAGATCGTGGTGCACGTGAAGAAGAGCGCGCCGGACGCAGCATCAGCGGCGGCGAAGGCGACGAAGGCGACGAAGAGCGACGGCGCCGCCTCGCTCTTCGACCGACTGGCAGGTGCGTCTCTCGCCGCTCGCCGCTCGCTGCTGCTGCGGAACAAGCGCCAGCCGCTGACGCGAGTGCTGCGTGTGGAGGTCTGCAGACACGTACATGGACGGCCCGTTCACCGTGCTGCGCCGCTGCTTCCTCGAGCGCCGGCGCGTCGTCGCGGTGCTCCGGCGCGTGAACAGCGTCCGCGGCACGTGCGCCGGGTACCTCAAGGCGTTCGACAAGCACATGAACTTGGTGCTGCTGGACGTGGACGAGACGTACGTACCCCACGAGACGCACGCACGGTTGCTGCGCGACGTGCGCGACGGCCGTCTACAGGCGGCGGACGCGCTCTTCTCCGTGGCGGCGCCGCGGCGCAACCGCCGGTTCACGAGCCGCCAGCACTCGAAGCAACTCTTCGTGCGCGGCGACAACGTCGTGATGGTGTTCGAGGAGCGCGAGCGGGTGCGCGCCGCCTGAGCGAGCAAGCGAGCGAGCGAAGGAGCGGACGCGGCGGTGGTGGTAGGCGCACATGCATTGATATGGAGTAAGGGAGGCAGCGAATGACGCGCGCTCGCGCCGGGGTGAGAAGGGGCGTTCCTAGTGGAGCAAGGGCTCGACCGTGTGCTTCTTGAGCATGTGCTTCTCGTACGCCGTGGTGCCGAGCACGAGCACGAGCATGACGACGAACGTGAGGAAGACGCCGAAGAAGATCCAGAGCGCCGTGGCCGAATCATCGGTCTCGATCACCGCGTGGATGCAGAGCGCGAAGAGGATGCCCGTGAGCACGTACACGCCGATAAGGCAGAGCGGGATGAGCAGCAGGTCGAGCGCCGAGTTGCCACAGCAGAGCACGCGGTACTTGGACGCCTGCGGCTTCTTGTGAGGTTTCACTGCGGTTAGCGCAACGTCGACGTCGGCGGCGGCGACCGCGGGCTGCGTCGCAGGAGTGGTGGTGGTCGTCGTCGCGGGGGAGGGATCCACGGCGACAGGGGCTTCCGGCGCTGCGGTGGTGGCGACGGCGGCGTCAGGCGCGGACATCGTGGTGAGACGGGCGGACGGCGACAGCGGGGTGAGCTTTTGGGAAATGGACGTTGCGACTTTTTGTGCAATTGCGAAGTTAAGTGCGATTTTATTAAGTGCGGTATCCTTATAAGTGCGAGTTGAGTAAAGTGCGCTTTCCCAACAAAGTCCGAATATTCACCATACAAAAATCAAGTCACATAACGCGATCTTCTTCCAAAGCAGCAAGAGAAGCAAGCGAGCGCAGGACGAGCAGGAAGAGCAGGAAGAGCACGCTCTCCCCCTCAGCGGCAGCGGTCGATCATCTCGGGCTCTCGGCTGCGTCTTACCCGCCCCCCCACCCACCCGTTTAAACTCGCTTGAGCGCCGCATGAGCAGCCGCCAGGCGGCGACCGCCGCCGCGGCCAAGCAGGCGCGACTGCTGCGCCAGGCGAGCGTCCTGCACGAGCTGCAGGAGAACCAGGAGAAGGACTCGCTCGACGCCCGCTACGCGCGGCTCATGGTGCGCCGCCCTGCTTCCCCCCGGGTTTCTAGACATGCGCTCACGTTCTCTTGCTTCCCCGACAGACGGAGCTCGCGGCGCTCTGCGGCGACCGCAGCAGCGTCATCACCGCCGACTCGCTCGCGTTCTTCGCCGGCAGCGCGCGCGCCGAGCCCGTGAAGCTCGAGCGCGAGCCGGAGCGCGAGGGGCAGCAGCCGAAAGGCGGTAAGCAGGGCGGCGACGACAGCCAGCAGCAGCAGCAGCTGAGCGCGGACGCCGCGCGCCGCCAGCGCGTCGAGGAGCTCACGCGATTCTTCATGGAGGCCAAGTCGGACATCGACTTCGCGCTCGGCGCTGCCGCCGGTCGCGAGTTCCGCGACGCGAAGGAGAAGGACGCGGAGAGCGAGCGCGACGATGAGGACGGCGACAAGGGCGACGGCGACGACGACGCGGACAAGAGCGACGACGCCGCCGCCGCGGACCCGGCGAAGCTGCTGGCGCGCATGCACGGCCGCCTGCTGCGCGAGCCCGTGGACGCGCGCGTGTACACCGGGATGCTGAGCCAGATCCGCGAGAGGGACCCGGCGCTGTACGGCGCGATCTTGTGCCACCCGCTCGTCACGGGTGTCGACCCGAAGAAGGACAAGCGAAAGAAGAAGAAGCGCAAGGAGCGCAAGGACAAGAGCCAGCAGCACGCAGCAGCGGCGGCGGCGACACCAACCGCGTCCATGCTCGTGCCCGACTTCGCCGCCGAGCCGCTGCCGGACGAGGACGTGGCGCTCAACACCAGTCGGTTCGTCGCCAAAGCGATCGCCGACGGATCCATCCAGGCGCTCGTGCTCGCGACGAAGCTCGTGCTGTCGGTGATCACGGGAGGCGGTGCGTCGGCTGCAGAGCCGGCGAGCGTCGAGTTCCCGCTGGCGTCCCACCTCCGCGTGCTTCGCGGCGAGAAGGCACCGGAGTATCCTCCAGCACCTCCTGCTGGTGGCTCTGGAAGCGTGCAGCCACCGAAGGAGCCGATGACGCCACCGAAGAGTGATCGCGCGCTTCCGGATGCTCCGAGCAGCAGCCAGGAATCGGAGATCGCGAGCGCCGCCACGTCGGGGCTGATTAACTTGGATTCCGGTAGCAGCAACTCGCTGGCGAAGCTCCGTGCTCGGCTGAGCCGGTTCGGGGACGACGATGACGACGACGAAGACGACGACGACGACGATGAAGAAGACGGACATGGCGACGAGAGCGGCAGCATCGGTGAGGAAGGGGTGGACGAGGATGCACTGATGGCGCGCGCGATTGCGCTGTCGCTGTCTCCCGAGCTGAGTCTGCGCGAGCAGAGCGATCAAGCAAGCCCAATGTCGATCGGAGACTCGGCGATGACGGGTGTGGACGAAGGATCGTCGAATCCTCCCAAGCCGCGACCTGCGAAGCTCTCGCCGGAGGAGATGCTGGAGCTTGGTCCATTCGGGCTCCCAGACGACTCGGCGCTGTACGTCGACGGCGTCACGGTCGCGATGGCTCTCGTCACGCAGATGAACAAGATGTGTCTCGAGTTCCTGGAGAGTTGCCGGAACGGAGTACTTCCAAGCGGCTCGTCCGTGCAGCCGCACCCGTTGATGTTCATGCTTCTCAACTCGATGCTGGTTGATCTGGATGCAGCGAGCGGCCCCGTTGTTCAGACAACCGTGCAGAGCTCGTTCTGGAGTTCCAAGTGGAAGTTGTTCACCGCGTGCTCGCTGCTGTCGGTATTCCGGGTTCTTGAGGCGCATTTCTTTCACGTCGAGGTCACGGGCACCGCGCCGGCATCGGTGGGACTCGGCCACATTCCAAGATCTCCAGCAGCGAAGAATACCGACGAGCACGGCGAAGGGGAAGTCGCGAGTGGCAACCCGCTGCTGGCGAGTTTGAAGTCGCTCGTCGTTCGGCACAGCGAGCGAGGAGTTGCGCCGACGGTGACGGTCGACCCGTCGCACGATGCGATCGGCAACATCATCTTCGTCGACACCGAGAAGTGTACGCCTGCTGACATCGACACGGTCGCGTCGTTCTACTCGGCGCGGATCTGCGAGCAGGCGACAGCGGCGTGGGCACGAGCGATCTCGCACTTCTATCCGACCCAGCAGGAGCGGCACCACCTGTTGACGACGAAGCTCGCGGAGTGCCAGAGACTTGCTACAAGCGTCGGCGTCGGCGTCGGCGTCGAGTGGAAGTTTTTCCAGCTGGATCTTCTGTGCGCTCGCCTCGCGCTCCCGGACATGGCCCAACACTTTGTGCCGCCATGCACGGATGTGGTCGAGCACAGCCAAGACAGCCCGTTCAACAGCACCACGAGCGGCAGCGGCAGCCGTCGCCTGGGGGATGAGAGTGCCCTGCCGATTGACGACGGCGTGCTGCAGAACGCTGCATCAAAGACTGGCAAGATTCGCGCGAAGTGGAGCCCATCGGTCATCCGCGCCTCTCTCGAGGCAGGCTCGCTGTCGCCGCGCTGTCTGCTCGACTACCTCACGGAGCACGCGCCGCTCGGACTGCTCGAGGCGACAGGCTTGTCGAGTGTGGTCATCAGTGACGATTCTCGCCAGCTGGACTTGCTCGCATCTGCGTACGAGCAGATGTGGGACCTCGGGCGGAAGCTGGAGCGTGACGCACTGGACAGCATCAACCAGCTGCCTCTCCTCGTCGACCTGCTGCGCGAAAGCGTACTCTCGGACAAGTGGACAAATTTCTCGTTCGTCGAGCAGTTCGAGCTGGTTCACGCGCCGCTCCTCCCACTGCTAGAGAGCACATCGTGCCACCCCGGGTTGAACGCGAGGATCCTCTTGCTGCGCTCGCTGCAAGATCTAATGGTCCAGCGACTCGGGGGTTCGCGAGGGGACGAGCCTCCAGCGCTCGAGTTCGATCCTTCCCGGTGCGCTGAGACGATGACGCTGTCGGACGGGAACCAGACTGCGAAACAGTACACCGCGAAGCAGTGGGGCATGGTGATGGCGACAACGGGGTGCCCGCCGAACACTGGTATTCACGAGTGGGCGGTTCGCCTCGACCGGTGCGAGAAGGGTCACATCTTCCTTGGCGTCTGCACGCGGGACGCTTCTGTCGCGACGTATGTGGGCGGCGATCGTCAAGGCTGGGGCCTCATCGGAACGCGAGCGCTGTGGCACAATCGCAGCAAAGTGCGAGGCGACTACGGAGACGGCTTCAGCACGGGCAGTGTCGTGCGCGTTCGACTCAACACTGACAGCGGAGCGCTGTCGTTCGGGGTTGACGACAACGATTGGGGCATTGCGTTCGACGGGTTGACGCAGCACGGCACGCTGTATCCTGCGATCGGGCTGTACCAGCGAGACGACCAAGTAACAATTCTGCCTGTCGAGTCGTCGGACGACTTTTCCTTCGCTGCAGCGCGGCTGGGCGACGCGAAGGGGGCGAAGCGCGTGGCGATCCCAGCTGTGCTCAAGCCCTTTTTGCACCACTGCGGCGCACTCTTGGAGGCGACGTGCGAGTTTCTGCAGAGCCCGACGCTGAGCGGATCTCTACGTTCGGCCCGCGCACAGCCGCCTTCGCTGGCGCCACCGTCCAGCGAGGAGCACCCAGTGCAAGTGATCTTGAAGCACCCTGTTATCTTCCCGCTGGTGCTGCCGCTACTCAGCTCGATCGGCTTGATCAAGAACTACCACGGACTCGGCTCGATTTTAGCCATGCACTTCATCCCGTGGTGCATCAAGACCATGAAGTGCGTCGAGAACGTGAACCAAGCGATCCGTCACCTGGAGGATGTCTCCAGCGGCGGTGATTCGCTTTCGAACCAGCTCGCGATCAACGTGGCGGGCGAGTGGGAGCTGAAAAGCATGGCTGCAGGAAGCATCCCAGCGCAGCAGTACCACCTGACGCTGACGCAAGGGCAGGACGGAGCTGTGTTCGGGCGGAGCAGCGGGTCGTTCACAACTGTGACGCTGACTGGGATGGTACGCGGAACGAAAGTGTCGTTCCTCGAGAGCTGGCGCCAGGGCGGGATGTGTCTCGTTGAAGGGCGTCTACGAGCAGACGGGAAGGTGTTCAACGGCAACTACGAGGACGCAAAGAGCCACACGAGCGGCAGCATCGTCGGCACCAAAATAAAGGAGGACGCAGCTGCCGAGAGCGAGACGACGCATTCATCGGCGTGGAACACTCTGAAGATTTTGGAGATGGTGTCAGCGAACCTCCTGGGATACTTCAGTCACGCGCTGATGAATGTGACGAAAGACGATCTGTTCATCGAGAGCTTGTATGCGGCGTCGAGTGTTGACGAAGAGATCGTGGACGACGGCAGCGCGGGTGTCCCCGACGACGAGGGACAGAAGAAGGTGCTTTCTGGGTCGATCGAGTGTTCGAGCGACGACTATGACGAGTGGATGAACAGCAGTCTGCTGTCTGGGGGTTTGCCGCCGAACCTTGTGCAGACGCATCTGAAGAGCGTGCTGGAAGGGCTCAGCGAGTTGACGGGGTTCAACCGCAGATCGACAGCCAGCAGCAAGCCCGTTCTTGCGGATGCCTGCAACTCGTGGCTTTCGTTTGTCAGTCCAAAGTCACTGACGGCGGCGCTCCCGGCGAGCAATGACGGCGCAGCGAAGCATTCGTCGTTCTTGAGCGACTTGATCGACAACACCGGCGAGGCGGTCTTGATCGACCAGTGGGTGTCGAGGCACGTGGGTGAGTCTCCGTTCGCTCGCTTGGGCGGCGAGCCAATGAAGGTTGCGCGCCGAACGATCTGCGCGGCGATGATCTGGCACAGCGGCTTCCTCAGCTCCATTCGACGGATCTTGGATGCGCCGCATGACAACTTGGTCACGAGCGAGGTGCGACCGCACGAGAACCTGATGCACATCTGGCGGGCAGCTCAGCGCGTGATTGAATGGGCGATTCGAGCGAAGAACTCGATGGGGTCGACGTACCCAGTGATCGCGGGTCTGGTGATTCGGAAGGCGCAGTTCCTGCTCGAGATCGAGCCGAGCTCCAAGGCTCTCGCTGCTGCGTCCGCAGTGTTTGCGTTGTCTGGAGCTGATTTCTCGGCGAGCGGTGGCGGCATCCCGTTGGCGTCGACGAAAGCAGTCGTGTACGAGTGCGCTGAGCGCATCTACAGCGAGGTGCTGATGCAGATCTCGAGGTTCATCGAAGCTCCGATCCGGATATCCACGCTGCAGTCGAAGCTGCTCGGGAACTCCACCCGCGCCTTCCTGCGTACGGTCGGACTCATGTCGTTCCGGAACTTCGTTGGCGATTCCGGCAGCAGCAGCGCAGGCCGGACACCGCTCTCTGCTGAGCCTCGCGACGTGATCCAGTCGTCGTACGCTCTCACGAGTGCGCTCCAGTGGCTGACGCCGTCGCTGAGTGATATCCGCGGAAGCGGTGGTCGTAGCGCCAAGGACTTCGGCGACTTCAGCAACGAGGTGGCGTCGTTGGGCAGCTCGAGTCAGTCGAGTCAAGTGGACTCGTCGCACTTCCTGAGCGGGCTTGGCGGCTGCGGGAAGCACCTGAAGCAAGACTTGCGAGAGGCGTTCGAGTCGTTGTACTCGTACCTGTGCGCCTCGTTGTCGCGTGCGACGTGGGCTCGTGACACCGACCTGCAGTTGGTGATATTGCAAGCGTGGGGAGTCATTATTCAGCCAGACGACCACGCGTTCCTGTCGCGCGTGGGGATCTTCCGTGTACTACAAACCGTGCTGGACGAAGCCCGCGGGTCGTCGGATCCACACTCGCTTGAAGGATCTTCGGTGTCCCCTCCAGGAACCTTGGATGAGCGCGCGCTTGCACTCGAGGCGAAGAAGAAGGTGGTGCAGGCGACATTGAAGGTCGTGCACCTTCTTGCCGCTCAGGTGGCACATGCGGGGGACACCGCGGACGACTTGCTGAGCGCGGCAGATCTCCCGCCGTCATCTGGGCTTTCGCTTGGAGCGATCCCGCTGCTGCGCAAGCCGTCTGGTCCGGAGACGCTCGGGAAGTCCGTCTTCCACATGCTGTACACCGAGCTGAAGAACTCGCTGGACGAGCTCCGATCAAGTTCCAGGCGCGCCGCCGACACGAGCAGAGTCGAGGCGTCTGGAGAGCCAACTGAGGCGGCAGATCCGAGCACTCCAACATCCGAGCTCGATAACGCTGACAGGGTGAACGATGCAGCCGAGTACTGCTACCAGATCTGCACGCTGCTGTACTCGGTGAGCGGGTCTCCAGTGTGCCGATCGCACCTCTCGTCTTCGAGATGGCTGCACTTGCTTCTCGCGCTTGTCGACGTGAATGCGCCGTCGATCCAGCGGCGAATCCTGAAGCTGCTGAGACGGCTGCTTCCGTCGCTCGATCCAGCGTCGATCCGCGTTCGCTATGACGAAGTGGAAAGCTTCGAGATGGACAGTGACGACGACGTTGACACGGATGCGCAGGATGACGAGGACTCGGACCACGCGTCGACGCTGATCCGGTTCTTCGTGGCTATCGTGGGGTCCATCAGCCCACCGAGTGTCGCGGAAGTGATGCTGCTGCGTGCGTCCGGACCTCAAGCGGAGCAGGGAGCGGCGTTGGCGTCCTTCAAGAACAACATCGACGGAGATCTGGCGGCAGAAGTGATTCTGCTGCTTCGCTCTCTGTACGAGTCCGAGAAGTGGTCGGAATACCTGAATCGCGCCATCGCAGGAGCTCTGTCACGGATCCCGGAAAGCTGCGTCACCGAAGTGAGTGCTGCCGCAGCAGACAGTGCGATTGACTCCGACGTGGTGATGGAGGACATGTCCAGAGATGTACCGTCGCTCGAGGCGTGGAAGTCTCAGAGCTCGGACTATCTGAACGCACTCTCCGCGCTCTGCGTGCTCGACGGACACATCGAAGGTCTCCGTGTTGGTGGGACCGTGAAGATCGTACCGCGTGCGGGGTCGTCGCTGCAGGAGATTGCGTTCCGTGGCGCTCGAGGCGTGATCGTGTCGTACGATCCGGACAAGGCAGCTGCTGAGGTGCTTCTGCGAGGCGGCCACAGTGGTGAGCTGACGTCCGGTCAGCAAACCAGCTCTTCCACAAGTGGCGCGTTGCCGGTACGGATGCGTTCGATCGTCGACGTTGTGCTCGCTGAGGATGTGGTCTGACTCTCGTTGAATGTGCTCTGCGAACCAGACTCGACCAGTGCGAGTGCCGGTGGACGATCTGTACCCAATCCCGGAAGTGGAGTTGCCACCGAAAGTCTTCTCTGACGCGGTTTTGGAGACGCTGCTGGTGCGAAAGCTGCCGTACTTCTTGAGCGAGATCAAGAAGAGTCTCGCTGAGATCCAAGCCATCGATGCGCTTGCGAAAGTAGACGGCGACGCCGACCATGGGGAGGAGAGCGAAGATGACGACGACATGTCGAACGACGGGTTCTCGTCTTCGCCGTCTGGGATGGACGTGACAGGAAGCGGCGGAGTGGACGACTCGGAAGCCGAGTCGGAGGTGACGTCGCCTCGCCAACCGAAGCTCAGCGGTAGTTCGGCCAACCCGAATGCGCTTGATGCGGAGCCGTCCGACATCACGTCGGAGCTCGAGAAAGAGTCTCGTCTGTTCCGCATGCTGCTTTGCCAGCACGGGCTTCGCGCGTCTGCAGCACTGGTGAAAGACAGCCACTGCGCGGCGACTTTGGTTCGTGGCGCCGGATCTCGTGGACTCATGGACTTGCTGAGCATCGCGATCTCCGACACCCCCACGACGGCTGGATTCGGTGACATATCGTCGTTGGAAGAGACGTGGCTGTTGCTGTGGTCCCGCTGGCACAGCATTCGAGCCGCCCACGCAGCTCCCGCGCCTCAGTCAAGCTCGGCGGAGGATGGTGATAGCGGAGACGGCAGTCAGTCCGAGAGCCTGGCGTCCGGCCCGATGGTCCAGCAGATGATGGAAATGGGCTTCCCGAAAGAGTGGTGCGAGGTGGCGCTGGCGAGATGCTCGCACAACGTCGAGGCGGCGATCAACTTCTGCTTCGAGCACAGTGGCGACATGGAGCGGCTGCTCGCTCAGCACAAGGCCAGCCAGGAGGGAGGGGCGTCGGCGGGCGGCGTCAGCGCGAAGTCTCAGCGCCGCGAGGAGCTGGACTTGATCAGTCCGCTGCTTGAGCAGCTCTCGGAGATGGGGTTCCCTGTGAACTGGTGCAAGAAGGCGCTCGCTGCGAACCGGAACAACGTCGACGCGGCGCTTACGTGGATTCTGTCGAACGGCGAAGCGCTGGAGGCGGAAGATCGGCGAGAAGAGGAAGCGAAGCTTCGTGTCGGTGCTGATGAGCAGAATGACGATAGTGTGGAGGTCGCAGAGGAAGACGGCGACGAGCGCGTGCTGAAACCGAATCCACTCCGGTGTGTGAGCGGTCAAGCGTGCATCGGCGAGCACGACCTGATGGTAGAAGGGCTGGTTGGCGGAGGATTCGCGAGCGTCGGGGCCCCGGACTGCCTCGTGTCCAGCGGGAGGTGGTACTACGAGGCGGTTCTCCACTCTAACGGCTGCATCCAGATCGGGTGGGCTGACGTCGCGTTTTCGGGATCTGCCGATCGCGGTGATGGTGTTGGCGATGGCTCGCACTCCTGGGCGTACGACGGATGGCGTCAGCAGAAGTGGCATGGGCAGTCCTCACCTTGGGGCTCGAAGTGGAAACAAGGAGATGTCGTCGGGTGCGCGATCGACGCCGATGCGGGCACGATCGTTTTCACGCTGAACGGCAAGATGGGGTCTGCGAACATGGGGATTGCGTTCCGCGCGATCAAGTTCGCCCGAGGCGTGTACCCGTGTGCGAGCTTTAACCGGCGGGAGCGCTTGCAGTTCAACCTGGGCGGCTCGCCGTTCAAGTTCAGCCCACCGCCAGGCTTCCAGCCCATCCTGAATGTACTCTTGGAGAACCAGAGCGGCGGCGTCGCGGACCTACCGAAAGGCTTTGCCGTCATTGGGAGCCGAGAGGACTGTTTGGAAGAGAGCTTGGGCGAGGAGAACTACACAAGCGAGTCGAGGTTCTTCTCGCGCGACCTGCATCCGTCCATGCTGCGAGGCTCCACGGGGCACAACAGAAGCAGCGGACTCGCTCCGGGAGGAGTTAGCAAGGCGGATGCTGCCGCTGAGATCAAGGCGATTCCGGACAGTCGGGTGTACATCGAGCTGCTGCTGGTGAGCAGATCGCTGGCGATCTTGCAGGCTCGTCGGATGCTCTTGTCGCTGCTGTCGAAGTGGCCGACGTCCTCTGTCGGAGCGTTTTCTGTGAGCTCGTTCCTGTCTTCTGGCGCCACGCACTCGAGCTGCAGCGCCGACTCGACTCGGTTCATCGACTTCGTCAAGCTGATCGCCGGGCTGAGCGGTCATCACGCGCTAAGCTCGAGCGCGGCTACGCCAGTTCTGCTGCCAGAGAGCGACGTGGCGCATCTACTGGAATGCGGCGCAACCGGACGCTACGCTCTTGGGCTGCTGTCCGCGGTGACTCGCTCAGCGTTACACTCGGCGCTGTCGAGTTTGCAAACGAGGAACTCGAGTGAAGACGCGGATCCACTCGTCACGGTCATCCTGTCGTGTATCGCTGCGGAAGTGAAGCGCGCGTCGCAGCGCCAGTACGCTCGCGTTCCGTGGGAGTCGACAGATGCCGCGATAACAGGCAGCATCTTGCAGCTGAGCGCGGAAGCGGGGCAGGTGTGGTCGGACCGTGAGGTTCTGAATCATCCGAACCTGTTCCTGGCGGAGTGGTTCACGAGCCTCATGAATGAGGGGCTGGTGCTCTTCAAGACTCAGCTCCCCGCATCGGTGCATGACAGCATCCGCCAGCAGCTGCTGAGCGCGTGGATCACGTCACTCAAGTCGCCGAGTCTGGGCGTCAAAGAGCGCGGAGCGACGATTCTGGCTGGCATGTTCCAAGAGATGATCCCACGGCTCGACGCAGCGCAAGCGAGTGTCAGCACTCACGAGAAGAGCGTGCTGCAAGCTGCGCTCGACGCTCTTCCGCTTCGCCGGTTGGTTGATCTGTCGCAGGAGCGAATGCTGAAAGAGTACGCGAGCCTCCCCGTGTGCTCGAAGTACCTTCAGAGCCTCACGGAGCTGGTGTCGGCGGTCGCCTTGTCGCTGGATGTCGTGGGAAAGTCGACGGAGCTGCTCTTCGAGGAGAACATCGTTTCGCAGCTCGAAGCGTGCAAGACGATTCAAGCGGATCTGTTCCCGTTGAACCTTCGCGAATACGAAGAGTCCAAGCGAGAGAAGCAGGCGTTGAAGGAGAAACTCGAAGCCGAAGCAGAGGTGAAGCGGAAGAAGGCGGAAGTCGCTGAGGCTGCTGCCGCCGCAGCTGCTGCTGCACTGGTACAGCAGGCGGCGGTAGTGGCGGCAGCAGCAGCGACGACAGCACCTGCAACAGCAACGGAAGCGTCTGCAGAAGCACCAATCGGAGTGCAAGCGTCTGAGCAAGCTGCCGCACCTGGTAGCGCCAACGACGAGTCCGACATTGGCGACAACGCGTCGAACTCTGGTGGCACTTCGAACATGGAAGTGGACAACAGCGACTCGGAGGAGGCGCCTGACATCACGCTCTCCGCGATCGCGAACATGGTGTCTGAAGACAGTGATGTGGCTGCTGCTGCAGCTGCGATCGCTGTCGCAGCAAACTCTAGAGTGACTGTCAAGCGCCAGAGCAAGGCGAAGCAACCAGTGGAGCAGCCAGCGAAGAAGGAGCCGGAGTTCGAGTTCATCTTCCCGGAAGAAGAGATCGCCGTCGATGTCACGATGCTGAATGATCGTGAGAAGCAGGTTGTCGAGGCGGCGAAGCATGGTATCATGGGCGAAGAGACGCACGGCTGGCGGTACGGACACGAGGTGGGGACGTTAGCGGACACAGCAACGCAGCTCTGGAGCGGGAGCGTGACGCAGTTCCGCTTGAGCTCGCAGCTGACGGAGCAAAACATCCCCGATCTGAAGGTCGGGTGTAAAGTGATCCGCGGACCGAACTGGAAGTGGCGCGACCAAGATGGTGGCGAAGGAAGCATCGGCGTTGTCGAAGGCGTGTCTCCGTGGAGCGGTGTGGATGGAGAAGGGATGAGTGTTCGTTGGCCGAACGACTCTCTGTACACGTACCGATGGGGTGCGGATGGCAACTTCGATCTCGTACATGTCGAAGTGGACGACGAAGGGAAGATCGTTCAGCAGTTCCCGACACCAAAGACGAAGCACGACGACGAAGGCAAGTTCGGATCGGAGCTGCACCTCGGGGTGCTTCTGTACGTGTTCGAGGAGCCGAACCAGTCGGCTCCTCGCAGCGATGACTCGCCAGTCAAGGTATCGGGAGCGATGGAGTGGCCGGACTACGGCGCGGAAGTGCTCGTGGTGGGTCTGAAGTACCACGACGGATCCATCTGCATTCAAGAGCTGCAGCTGACTCGCGGGAACCCGGACATGGGTTGGTCCTTGCGTTTCGGAACGGAGAAGTGGCAGCCTGGCACGAAGTATCTCTTGCGACCAGCGTCCGGGGAGATTGAACGCGACAGCGGATCTCCGATCGACACGCTGCGAGGCAGCTACACGCACTCTGGGTACCGGAAGGGGAAGCTTGTGAGCGTCCAAGGGGAGATTGTCGTGACGACGAAGACGCTATTCACGATGGATCCTCACTGCCACTTTTCGACGCTCGGGATCTCCGATGGCGGTCTCGCTGTGACGTGCCACACGGGTGAGTCGCGGAACTTAGCGCTCGCCACGATTGGGTTCACGACTGGGGTTCACTACTGGGAAGTGCGCGTGGATCAGGCGGAGTTTGGAAGCGTGTTCATCGGTGTGTGCGAGAAGGCTGGTCCTCCGGGCTCGCAAGCAGCTCTTTCGAGTCGGTTGAACCGGTGGCACGGCTGGGGGTTCGTCAACTTCCGTGCGACGTATCACAACAGCACGGAGCGGATCTATGGCGACCACTTCAACGCCGGCGACACGATCGGTGTGAGGCTGGACATGGAGCAAGGTAAGCTGTCGTTCTTCATGGACGGGATCAAGTTCGGCGAGCACATCGTGGCTGATCTGGGCGTCGCGTTCGAGAACATCAAGGGCGAGCGAGGGTCCAAGACTTTGTATCCGTGCATCGGCATGCGGAAGAGCGGCGACCGTGTCACCTTGAACGAGAAGTGGATTTCGATGCCAGGGGTCTCTCCCCGCCAACTCCTCACGGACGCCATGGACGTGAGTCGGTCGCTGCACGCGTGGCACCTGGCGATTCACCGAGAGAAGGCGGCAGCAAGCTTGTCGAGCGCGAACCAGATCGGCAACTCGGACAAGAGCAGTGAGCCCAGCGTGGCGCTTCCTGAGAGCCTTCTGCGCGAGAGCTGGGCAGACTGGAAGCGATGGCGCGAGAATCGGTGGCAGCGATACCCCGCTCGACCGCGCGGCGTCCTCGTCGACTTTGACACGTCTCCGGCATCGTGCATTCGCGTGAGCAAGGCGGCAGGGCTGGAAGCCCCGTTCCTCGCCGGTGATCGCGTTCGCATGTGTTCGAAGTGCGGGCGTGAGCTGAACCAGCCCGAGGAAGCTGTCATCCTCGGTGTGTACCGCGACTTGCTGTGGTACCGAACAGAGACGCAGGGCAACGAAGGCGCCGACGAAGGGCGGGCGTGGGGCTGGTATCTCGCACCTTCCGAGCTCGTGGAGCTGCTGTTGATCAAGCGGAGCGGCAAGGATATGACGCTTATCGAGAACAGCGCGATGGACATGTCGGGAGTGGACACGTCACCCGACACGACGCCATTCGCGCCGAGATCGGAGCTAGAGAGACGAGCGCAGGAGGACTTTTTTGCCTTCGTCGAGCTTGCGACCCGAGCGCACTCGACCGCGTCGGACATGCAGCTCGTCGAGCGACTGAACACGTACTGTGCTGCGATCGGCACGGACGTGACGAACCTGCGCATCACGAGTGTGCTCGTGCACGACGAAGTCGTCTCGGGCTCCAAGTCGCTCATCCAAGACGAGTACTTTTCGACGCCGGCACTGAAGCAGCTCTCTGGCGCCGAGTTGCGTGCACGATGCAGTGTCTTGCGCGTGTTGAACAGCAAGATCCTCCGGGTGCTGCCGATGATCAACATCGAGTCGACGGATACGAGCGCATCGAATGCGATCGAAGTCGCTGCGGAGGCGTCTCCCACGACGCCGTCATCGAGCAACCCGCCGAAGTACCTCTCGACGAGCCAGAAGCTGCGCTCGCTGCGCCGCCTCGTGTTCACGAGCACGAAGCGTACGTTCTGGGACGATGTGTTGCGAGCAACGACGACGAGCACCCCGCTGCCGTCGGACGAGTACGAAGATCCGCGAGAGATCCGCGTGATTCGCATCAACCGCATCCAGGCACAGGCGTCGAAACTGAGCTTGCTCGCGCAGCCTGGCGACCGACTCCGTCGATCGGTGTTCGGACAGCTGTATCGCGAGATGCGCACGTGGAACGACAGCTTCTTCCGCCGCGCGTACTGCGGCAAGGGCCATGGTGGGCAGCGCCGAGCGTTCAAGGTCAAGTTCCTGGGCGAGGGTGTGAACGACTATGGCGGTCCGTACCGCGCAGTGTTCGAGCAGATCGTGGACGAGCTGCAGTTGGACAATGTGGAGCTGTCGAAGGGCGAGCAGGGGCTGTTGCCGCTCCTCGTGCCTTGCCCGAACCGACGAAGCGGCACGGGCAGCAACCAGGACAAGTTCCTGCTAAACCCTTCGTGCGGCACGTCGGCGACGTCGAATGGTCCGATGGCGCTGGACCTGCACCGCTTCTTGGGCAAGATTGTGGGCACTGCTGTGCGCCACGGGCTGCAGATGGGACTCGATCTGCCGTCGCTCGTGTGGCGTCCGCTCTCGGGTCTGGACGTGAGCCGAGCGCACCTGGAGAGTGTGGACGTTGTGACGACGAACAACCTGAGTCTCGTGGAGGAGTGCGACGAGAGCAATGCGGACGATGTCCTGGAGCACTTGAGCTTCTCGACGCCGCTGAGCGACGGCACGGAGGCGCCGTTGTGTCCGAGCGGCGAGGGCATCCAAGTCACGTTGGAGAACCGGGCCGCGTATGTGAAGCTAGTGGAGAAGAAGCGGCTGACAGAGAGCAGCCAGCAGCTGGCTGCGCTGCGAGAGGGGCTCGCGTCCGTGCTTCCGATGGAGCTGGCGCCGCTGTTCACGCCGCGCGAGCTGGAGGTGTTGATCTGCGGGCGTCGCGAGGTCGACGTGGACCTGCTTCGGCAGTGCACCGAGTACAGCGAGGGGTGCGAGGAGTCGATGGCGCACGTGGAGCACTTCTGGGAGGTGCTGAAGGAGATGTCGAGCGAGGACCGCACGTCGTTCTTGCGCTTTGTGTGGGCACGCAGCCGCATGCCGAACTCGGCGAAGGACTTCCCGATGAACTTCAAGATCCAGTCAGCGCACGACCCCGGCGCGCGCGTCGACCCGGACACGTACCTGCCGCACGCGCAAACGTGCTTCTTCGCGCTGCGGCTGCCGACGTACTCGTCGAAGGAGATCTTGCGCGCGAAGCTGCTGTACGCGATCCAGAACTCGCCGAACATGGACGCGGACGTGCGGCTGCACAACGCGGAGGGCTGGGCAGACGCGTAAGCGGCGCAGTCGGTTGACTCGCGTCGGCTCGAGTCAGCGAGAGGAAGCGGGGTGCAAAGGAGCAGCGTGAGACCGGACCCAACAGCCGCAGGCAGCGCTGCGCTGCGTTTGCATGATGCATGTTTTGTATGTGGGAGAATACACACGAAGAGCAGCTCCACCGCAAGCCGAGCGAGCGAATGAACGAACGCGCGAACGAACAGATGCCAGGAGTGACGCTGAAGCTGAAGCGGCGGTCGAACTCACTCGCGCTCCGATCGCCGTCATGCGCACAGCTTGAAGCTCGCACGACGCATCTTCCTCCTGTTTGCGTCGATTGGACAGGAGGCAGGACGAGGACGAGCCTGCTGCTGCTGTCTCTCAGCAACATGCAAGTCTCGAGACTCGCGTTGCGTTTGCTGCTGGTGCGGCTGGCGCTGCTGCTGTTATATGAGCCTGCGAGCAAGTGCGAAGATGCTCTTGGCAGCGGATCTCGACATGTCGAGCGCGGTATCGTTGACGACGTCGACGAATAGGCTGAATGGACTGAGACCGAGCGGCGGGTGTGTGAGCTGCGACCAGAGAGAACGAGGCGGCCGCGACGAAGCGGACAGAGCGGTGGTCGAGCAAGGGAGACTCCGAGCGTCGACCGACCGAGCGGCGGCGGCGGAACACAGCGCGCCGGGATGGTTTCCTGTGCTGAGGAGATCCGAGAGCGCTCGAGCTTGGTCGCCCTCTCCTGAACCTGTCAGGTCACAGCAGTGTTGGTTGCCTAGTTCAGGATGGCGTTGAAGTTGTGATGGACCCGCGCGAAGAAAGGACGGATTGAAATGCTTTGCGGTCGTCAATCGCGCATGGCGAGTATCTTCGCAAAGCGCTACGTCATGCTCCGCGATCGATCGCTCGCCCGCTTGCTATCGACAAAGGAAGCGAGACCCGACGCCAACCACCAGTGCCAATCGCTTTGTAAGAGAGAGAGAGAGAGAGAGAGAGAGAGAGATCGCGCTCCTCAGTAGCCATCCTTGGTCTGTGCAAGACGCCGCGAGTTCTCGTGAGAGCACCGGCACACGAAGCCCTCTGCAGTGCCATCAGGCAATCCGTTGACGGTCAAGCAGGCGGCTGGCACTCGAACCAGACTGACAGACAGACGGCGGAGAGAGCTCCGTTTTGCAGGTGGTTCATCGATCGGTCGTGTTGGACGTCGAGAAGCCGAGGCTGCTCTGCCGTTGTGTGTGGGGAGAACGAGAAGCAAGAAGTGAGTGAACCACACAGCCAGCCAGCAAGCACAGACAGCCTGCAGCGCATGAGCGGTTTGTGCTTGACTTGTATGCAGGTTTGCTGGTGGTGAAGGCATACCGTGAGCTGCTTTTTGCTCACCTCTTTATCCGCATTTTGACTCCCTTCTTATTCTTGTCATTAACTTACCGTTTGTAATCCCGAACCTCTGTACGCGGGGTGAGTCACAGATTCGCGTTTTGGGAGGGCACGCCGATTCGTAATTGCCGTAAACCGTCCAGTTCAACTTTGCGTGCTGACGCGCTCTCCTGCGCGGCGCGTCACTATTCCGCTCGAATCGCCCATTTTCGGGAATTTTCGTGTTCTTCTCGCGTCGATTTCGTAATTCTTCTCAATCTTACGTCAGCTATTATTGGCTCTCATTTCTGAACTTGCTGGCAAGTGCCGAGTGAAGAAGCGCTGCTGTTGTCGCAGTCGTCGCTGCCATCTCTGTCGCTCGCTCTCTCTCTATCTCTCGCCCGCTCCCACGCACCACGACACAACCAAGGGAACTGCCACTGACATGGAGATCGAGCTCAGCAGCATGCTCCCGACCGACTGGCGCGACTGGGACGACGCGGCGCTCGACGCCATCGGGGGACTCGACGTCGACCTCGGCGCCTTCGAGGACGACATGGGCTTCGAGACGCTCGCGTCACCGCCAGACTCGCCCGGCTACGACGCGGCGGGTGCACCGGCGATGACGCCGACGATGGCGGCCGAGCAGCAGCTCCAGCACCTGCACCTGCAGCAGCAGAACCACCAGCAGCACTACTTCTACACGCACAGCGGGCTGCGCGACGAGGACGAGGAGCTGCTCGCGCTCGCGGACGGCGAGGTGTTCATGTGCGAGCAGGAGCACGGCGGCGTGCTCTCGGAGCACATGTTCAAGTGCGAGAGTTTCTCGGACTTGCACGGCAGCTTCGCACTCAACGGTGCCAGCAGCGTTCACAGCAGCACTTCGATGCCGACGGTGGCGGACGCGGCGTCGACCAAGCGCAAGCGCTGCAACGCGGAGGCGACGCGCGTGATCAAGGAGGAACCAACAGCTACCGCGGTGGCGTCCTCTGGCAAGAAGCTCAAGAGCGCGATGCACCCGCCGCCGGCGAAGCTCGACGAACAGGCGGAGCGCCTGTACCGGAGGCGCTACGACATCCTGCACGAGATCCTGGAGGCGTGGAACACGGGCGGCATCGAGGACATGGAGGAGATCGCGGACAGCGTGTATGACGACGACGTGACGCTCATCAGTCCGGACTACGCGGACGGGCTGAGCGGTGTGCACGCGATCATGAACCACTGGAATCTGCTGCTGGACGCGTTCCCGGACGGGATCATGGAGGAGTACGAGATCCAGCGCGAGGAGGGCGAGCGCGTCAAGGCGACGTGGGTGTTCAGCGGCACGCAGATCTTCCCGTTCTTCGGCGTCCAGCCGCGCCACGAGAAGGTGTGCATCAGTGGCACGTCGTTCTTCTCGTTCAAGGGCGACAAGATCCGCCAGGTGGTGCTCTCGTGGAATTACCGCGAGGCGCTCATGAAGCTCATGGGCGTGCCGGCGTCCAAGGCGTCCATGGTGGGCGAGTTCGCCGCCTCCAGCTCGCTCTCGTCGTACGCGTCTGCAGTCGCGCAGGTTGCCGCGACGCTGCAAGCGCAGCGGTGAGAGCGAGAAGAGGCGACTAGAACGAGCGGCGAGCGGACAGATAGGTTAGGCGTCCGCGGTGCGGCTGCGAGGGGCTCGAGTGAGTGGGTGGCGCGTGGCGTGTGTAGTTGTAGTAATATCTAAAGAGTATCTGCTGACGAACGGATGACGAACGGATGACGCGCCGTAGTGCAGGCGCGTATCTCTCTAAGTGGCCTTCTGGAGTAAGTAGATGCGGCCGGGGATGGCTTCGCCGCTCTCCTTCCGCACGCTGACAGCTTCTTCCAGCCGGACGGCGAAGCCGCTGGCGGCGGCGAGGTCTGCGATGTAGCGCTCCGAGTGCTGGAAGCGACCTGAGGCAGCGAGCTTGACGCCGCTCGCGCTCGACGCTACGAGCAGCTCGGTCGAGAACGCGAGCCAGCCCCGCGCCTTGAGCTTGCGCGCGCACAGGGCGAAGATCGACTCGAGCGCGCCGACATAGATCCACACGTCGGCCGAGATCACGAGGTCCAGCGACGCATCCTCGCGCTTGCTCAGAAACGGACCGATGTCGTCGGCTGCATGGCATCAGTAGCGGCACACTCGAGAGTGTCAGAGCGAACACGCTGACACACAAGCGTGCTACTGCACAGCGCACTCTGCAGCTCGTCGTAGGAGCCGGCGTTTCTCGTCTTCTTGATCATCAGAGGCGAGATGTCCACCTGCAAAAGCGCAGACAGCAGCAGTAAGTTAGAGGCGCTCGCTCCTGTAGCCGGTCTCCTAGCACTCAGCCGTCGACACGCACCCCGACGATGTGTGCGACATACGGTCGCAGCAGGCGGCCGCAGAGCCCCGTTCCACAGCCGACATCCGCTACTCTCCACATCGACGGCGTCCTCGTCGTCACCGCTCCTTCCAAGTCACCGGCGTCGTCATCCGCGAAGACGGAGCGCTCCACTCGCTTCAGCCCGTCGACGAGCAGCCACGGCACGCGGTACTCGAGGTGCGTCACGAGCTTCTCCTCGAACGACTCGGCGAGCTCGTCGAAGACCTCCTTCACATACTCGGGGGCTGCGCTCGTCGCGGCGCCACGCAAAGTCGCGAGCGAGTGCACGGCGCGCACATGGTGCGGCGACGACGCGATGATCGCTTCGTACCCGGCGACGACCGCTTCGGGCTCTTCTGCGTAGTACACCGACCTGCGGAGGAAGCAGTGTGAGCATTGGTGAGGACGCAATGACGGGCTGCAGGCCTCGCACCGGAGAACAGTGTGCGCGACCGAGTCGTTGTCGTCGACCACGACGACCTGGAGCATGAAGTGCACCGCAAAGTACGTCGCCCCTGCATCCATCACACACAGCAGCTCGATACTCAATCAGCTTCGTTCGCAGCACGCACGCAACGCGACACAAGCGCTGTCGCACCCAGCATCTGCAGGATCACCGCGAGGTTGAAGTTCGCCTTCGGGCACGCAGGGTTCTCGCGCAGGACACGCACGAACAGATGCGCGGCAGCGAGGAACTCGCCGCTCTCGAAGCGCGACGCCGCCGCGTCACGCATCTCCGCGAGCTCCTCTTCCGAGCTCCTATTCCCCGGAGTGGTCGCCTTGTGAGCCAGAGCGCCTCTCGTGCTCTGGAGCAGCTCGCTGACTGTCGACGACATCCGCAGATCTGTGTGAGTTCGAAGCTCGTCGAGACGGGAACCAGCGACATCAGTGGGCACCACCAGAGCGGCCATCGTACCGTCGCCCGGAAGCTGCGGCGGTTCCACTTTCTCCAGCGCTGCGTTCACGACGATGCACGCGGGCAGCGTCGCGACCCCAAAGTGCTTGCACAGCTCGCAGAACGCGCTGCGAACCACCGCGTCATGTGAGGCGACGTCACCGACGAAGGCATCGCAGGCCACCAAGTTCCACGCACTCGCTCGCGACTGCAGCCTCCTGTTCGCCAGCGCTACCGGCGCCGTCGGGATCAGCGTCAAATGGAGGCTGTAGATGCTGGCGCAGCACTGCGACCCGCGCGGGAACGCCATGAACAACAACACGTGTCCGGAGCTCCACGAGTGCCTGTTGATCCGCCGGCGCTGCCCAGTCGCTCGTGAGGAATACGACAGCGAGTGCATCTGGAGATGCTGGTAGCGGCGATGGCAGCGCGTCGCGCAGCACACGCAGAGCAGCGGTCATCGTCATTGGGGTCGAGGTTGGCGTCGTGATGGTCATCACGGAATCGTAATTAATCGAGTGATCATGGACTTAGAGCTGTTCGAAATTGGCACGTATCGTACTTAGTAGAGTGTTCGCACTTAGCAGGTGAAAAGCTCCGCCTCCTCACTGAGTGGCTTAGAACGACAGTGCGAGCAGCAGCGACCGTGAGCGTGAGCGCGAGCAGGAAGCGATGGGGGCCAGCAACTCGACCCGCAGCAGCAGCAGCCGCCGCAGCGCCGCAGCCATCCCGCCGGTGCTCGCGACCAGCGCCGCTGTGCCGGTGCGTTGTCTTGCGCGGGGGTGTTGGGAGGTCGAGGAGAAGCCAACTGACGGAGTGAGTGGCTGGCGTGACACGCGTGGCGGCAGGAGGACGCGTTCGAGGTCGAGAGCATGTCGTACATGGACCAGGTGGCCGAGATCGAGCGCGAGCGCCGCCGGCTGCCGAACCCGGGGCTGTACGAGAACGCCACGAATGAGCTCAAGGGCCCCGTGTCGCCCGACGCCTTCGACGGCTTCCGCTTCGACTTCACACGCATCTTGGGGCAGAAGTTCTCGACGTCGCACACGTTCCTGCTCGGCTCGCCCATGATCCCCGGGGGTCTCTACCAGTTCGGCGCGAACGTCGTGGCGGGCGACGCCATGGACCCGTCGACGTTCCTCATGAGCAAGCTCTCGCCGGATGGCTACCTCGATGCGCGGTGGAACCAGCGTCTGACGAGCAAGTGGAAGATGCGCGTCAAGTCGCAGCTCAAGGCCGAGGAGCACGCGAGCCAGGTGCTCGCGGACTTCGACTACGCCGGCGAGGACTTCACGTGGAACATGAAGCTCTCGAACGGCCCGCTGCTCGGCGTGTCGTACTTCCAGAGCATCACGCCGCACGTCGCGCTCGGCGGCGAGGGCTACTACCACGGCAAGCACCGCAAGGTCATTGCGGCGTACTGCGCCAAGTACTCGTCGCCGGTGTGGGCGGGCACGGCCACGCTCGGCGCCATGGGCACCCTGCAGCTGCAGTACCTGCGCAAGGTGGGCAACCGCATGCGCTACGGCTCCGAGATGGTGTACAACCACGCATCGGGCGAGTCGCAGACGACCGTGGGCGTCGAGGTGGACCTCAACCAGACGCACGTCGTCTCGAGCGTCGACCAGACCGGCCGGGTAGCCACGAGCGTCGAGACGCGCGTGCTGCCCAACTTCACGCTCACGCTGTCCGCAGAAGCCTTCCCGGCGAAGGACGACTTCAAGTTCGGCTACGGCGCGCAGATCACCTTTTAGACACGCGACGGCGTCGACGGCATCGACGGCGAGAGAGAGCGCGCGAGAGAGGGTGAGCGAGAGAGGGTGAGAGAAGGCGTTCGTTGCTTGCGGCTCGGTCTCTCGCGCTCGCTTCGACTTGCTCGCGCTGCTTGGCTGTGGCGCTCAGAAGGGCCATTCGGCCGCGGGCTTGGCACCACCGCTGTTGTTGCGGCTGTTGCTGCTGCTGTAGCCGCCGCTCGAGGAGGACCCGGCGCTGTCCATGTTCCTGCACCAGCGAGCAGCACGCGCGCGTAAGTCGCGGAGGGATCACGCCGCAAGGAATCGAGAGAGGAGGGAGACGCACAACGGTCCCTCGAGCACCGAGTGGAAGCCGAAGAGACGAGGCAGCGAGTAGACCAGCAGTTCCTGCAGCGCCAGCCAGAGCGTGTGAGTGTGTGTCTGTGTGAGGCACTGGGAGCCGCCTCCGGAGCTCGCACCTTGAGCGTGCGCGCCTCGCCCACGTTGAGCGCTGCCGCGGCCTGGAACTCGCCCGCGAACTTGAAGACGACGGTCGGGTGCCCGTCGGCGCCGGACGTGCGCGAGACGCTCAGCACGCGCTTCGCCTTGTCGTCCTCGCCGGCGTTCATGTTGGGCGAGTGCGTGAGCGAGAGCTCCGGCATGCGCGCGTCGAGCAGCTCGAGCAGCAGCCCGATCTCCGACGGACTCAGCGAGAAGAACTGCGGCGAGCGAGTGCGTCAGAGTCCCGAGCCGCTCTGCCCCACACGCAGCAGCTCGCCGCTCGACCCACCGCCTTGTTCTGGTAGTTGTAGCCACTGTTGGTCGCCTTCGCCCACGAGAGCATGATCGAGCCCTACACGCCACGCCCACCGTCAGCAGCTCATCACCAGCAGCTTAAGCGCCGGTGGCTCACTCGCTCGCACCGCGCGCTTGGTCTTCAGGTAGTTCCCGCTCGGCGCGTTCGTGTACTGCGGCGGACTCGGCGACACCTGGAAGGCGGAGTCGCTGCCGTACGTCGTGAAGCTCGGGAACACCCGCGCGCCAGCTGCATCGGAAAGCGACCTTAGCGACCGCGGCTTCGGCTAAGTGCGCAGCAGAGTGCCGCGCAACGCACTGGAGAACGCGGCGCGCGGCGCGGCGGCGGCGGCGGAGACGCGCTGGACGCGCTGGAGCACGCGCAGAGCCATTCGAGCTGGGGGAGCTGCACTTTCAAGTTGTTGTGATGTGCGTTTCTAACCGTGCCAAAACCAAATCATTTCTAACCAAGTCATTATTGCTCGCACTTAACCGAAATGGAGTCTCGAAGAGACGTCAGGATCGAAGAGCGCCGAGCGACCGACCTCGCGGGCGGACCTCCGAGCGCGCCGATGGTGTTTCTGTGCTGCGGTGCCGGGGAGCTGGTGAAGACCTTCGAGCTGAGCTCGGAGGAGGTCCAGCTGCGCTGCACCACGGGCTCGCTCGACGCCGAAGTCACCTGCGCACGCTACAATCACAACGGTGCGCACCTTGCGCGCTCCTGCACCAGAACGCTCGGTCGCTGATCTTCTACCAACCGGTGCTGCTTTTGCTGTTGTTGCTGGCGGCGGCGGTGATGACGATCGTCGGTGTGGCGGACGCCAACTAGGGAAGATCCTCGCGAGCTGCAGCGTCGACGGCGGCATCTGCCTCGAGGTGGCGGCCACAGGGGAGCTGCTCTCGCGGTTCTTCGCGCCAACCAAGTCGGTCGGCCAGCAAGTGCGTGATTGCGACTGTCTAATGCCCTGGGCAAGCGGCAGCTCGTCTCACGCTGCGACTCGATGTTCGGAAGCAGCGGCTCAATTCGGTGTACTTCAGCAGCGGCTCGCGGTTCCTGGCGTCGGGAGGGGGCGACGGCTGCGTTCAGGTGCGCGCGAGCACCGCGACGCCGAACCGCAGGCTACGCTCAGGGAACCCATCTCACGCACCGAGTCGGCAGATCTGGGACCTCAAGACGCAGGAGGTGGCGCAGACGTACAACGTCAGCGCGAGCGCCGTCACCTCCGTCGCCTTCTGCGGATACAAGGACGAGAATGTCGTCGCGGGCAGCGAGAGGTGTGTCGTCACTCCAGCACGTCGACCTAGGTGACTTGCTCCGTTTACTGCAGATCGCTGATCGTCGGCTTGGCTCTGTGGCTGCCGACAGTGGCGCGATCTCAGTCTGTGATGTCCGCTCAGTCGAGACGATGGGGTTCCTGGCGGCTGACCCGAAGTTCGGTGTACGTTGGATGCGCGCATCCGTGACGTGGCACTTGGGCTTCGCGGTGAGCCCTTCAGCGCGGCAGCATGACGGTGTCTGCCGCGGATGTCTCGCAGGTCTACAAGGTCGCTGCGATCCAGAACTCCCCGCATCCGTATGCGCGCCACACGCTCGGAGCGACGTACGGAGACGGTTCGGTGCGCATGTGGGATCTCAACACCGGGCAGCTCACGACCGAGTTCGTGGGGCACCACGACGCCGCGGCGACCTCGCTCGCGATCTCACCGGTAAGTAAAGTGCTGCTGGCGACCGGCGGACTCGACGGCCGCGTCTGCTTCTTCGACACTGTTCAAGGAAAGTGAGTCCTGATGATGAGCGAGTGTCGGAGATTCTGTCGTCTCTGTGATGGCCATCAGCTGATAGACTCATGTGTGTGTCGTTACCGCTGATGTCTCCGCCAGAGAACTCCGCGCGTTGGAGTTCGATCACCCTGTGTCCGCGCTGGCGCTTTGCGCTGACGGGAAGACGCTCGCCGTCGGTACCACGAGCGGCGAGATCCTCATTTACGATCTGCGCGGTGTCATCACGCCACTCTACTCCACGCGCGCGCACGAGAACGCCGGGGTGAACTCGCTCCAGTTCGCCATGTCGACTACTGATACCCCAGCCGCTTCGGTGCTCCCGCAAGGCGTCCCTGTCGTCTCACGAGAGCACCAGCATCGCTTGTCATCTGAAGCACTGTCCCCTCCCCCTTCACCTGGCAAACCGACTGGCGAGACGCTGCAGCAGATCGCGACACGGAAGCTCGAGGCGCTCGGCATGGCCACTGCCTTTGCGTCCCCTCCGCAGTCTCCGAAAGCGACAGATCACTTGCGAGCGTCTTTAGCGCAGCAGTCGACGATGTCCTCGCGACCGCAGATGAACAGCTACGCTCAGTCTTACCCTGAAGACACGATGACAGCAGACGAAGGGATCGTCCGACCAGTCTCCCCTGAACCCTCTCTCCTCTCCTTCCTCCCGTCGACACACTCTGGATCGACTCCGGCATCGCCAGTCAAGATAGACACCAAGGAGCACCGTGTGTCACTACCTCCTCCACCCACCAGCACTGCCCACGCACCAAGTCAGCGACAAGAGCAAAGCCATCGAGAGATCCACAACATCAAAGAACGAATTCGGTCGGCACGCCACGAACTCGAGGTACAGCACCGCACAACGGTCGACCGCGTATCGGAGGTTCTCCAAGATCTCTTGAGCAGCTACGAGGCTCTGGTAGCGGAGAACGCCAAGCTGCGCCACGAGAACGACATGCTGAGAGCTGCCGGTGCCAGTAGTAGCGAAGGGTGAGCATGCGTGTGAAGACTACAGCAACCAGCAACACAGAG
>JAASFS010000208.1:0-27065 GCA_023333865.1 Globisporangium perplexum | reverse complement strand
CAGGGTGTATCTTGCACTGCAGAGCACAGTTCGTGCGTGCGTGGGTGCGGATCAGAAGTAATCACCGCACCCAGCAGGATTACACCAAATGCAGAACTAGCGTAATCAACAAACACTCTTGTGCAGAATGTTGTCATGAATACGCTAGTGAGCACGGTGAGTGTTGGTTGGTTATTGTGAGTGATGATGAGTCCTCACACAGCGCGTGTAACCCCGTTACAGAAGGTAAATATGAAACTGAGTTATAATGCAGGAGTTCCTGTGCAGCTCGCGGCGCTACCCGCCGCAGCTGTGCTAAAACACATGAAGGTCTCCTTAAGGTTCTAAGCGTAAAACTTCACTCACGTGTGCATGAAACCCCGGGCAGTTTGAGGTCAACCCATCGGATTGGCCTCGAAGATCTGCAACTTGAACTTGAACATCCGCAGGAAATTCCCCGCGATGTGATTGGCTCGCGCCTCTCACTTGAACATCGGTGTCGCGTCGACCCGCGTCACTGATCTGGCTCCGGATGTGCGAGGACCATGATTTCGCTCAGAGGCTATTACTATGTAACGCACATTCTGCCTTGACTTCCATGACATCATATGATGACGTCATTCTCTTGACGCCTGGGGTCGCCCATTGAGATCCAGGAGTTGATGTGGCACACACAACCTCCAGGTAATGGGTGAGGCCCATTACAAAAGCCGTAACCAAAGCAGTCTTGGTAGGGGACGACTTTAAAATTCACGCATTATCTTTGCAAGTAGGTGTCGTCATTGTGTGCAACTAGAACAGTTGTGACAACAACACAGGGCTATCTGGTGATACCTCTTTTGTAGCGAACAGCGCAGTACTTTCGATTTTAGTTTTCCACAAATGTGCATTTTACTCAAAATTCGGCCTAATCGACTTGGACTCAAGGTGTTAAAAACAAATGTTGGCTCGGAGCAACAAGTTTCACAATGATTGGCTCGACAGCAGTATGTGAGTTGCATTCAACATCAACAGCGTTTTAGTGCAGTTCCATCAGAAAACGGAACCGAGTGAACGCACACTCAAGTCCATTGCGATACAGAAGCAGCGTTTCGACAAAAACGTAGTGCATGAGATTGACACAGGCGGCGGCGAGAAGCTGGGGCTGAGCAGGCTGGCGGGTCGGCTGGCTGGTGGCCGGCGGCACTCGAGGAGCAGGGGCGTCTAATACTGTCGAGACCGGCGCAGCGCGCGCAGCTGCTCGCACGCCGGCATCTTCATCTCTAGTGCCTGGCGCATCGCCGCCTCGCGGTCCTCGCTCTTGGAATTCCGCGCGCGGTAGATCATGCGCTTCTGCTTGAGCTTGAGGTTCTCGCACGTGTCCGAGAGGCGACTCACGTGGTACTGCTCGACCATCTGCTCCACGCGTGCGAGGTCTCGCCAGTGGTTCGTGTACTTGCGCTCGAAGTCCCGCTCCACGTAGTACGGGATGCCTTTGGCCACGTTCGCCATCTGCGTCGAGCGCTGCACGTTGTACTGCGGCGTCGCGTGCATGCTGGTGGCGCAGCAAATAGAGCAAGAGAGAGAGAGAGCGCGCGCGAGACAACACACAACACATCGGACGTCAGCACTGGCCAGCACCAGCTACCCACTCTCCCCCTCCTCCTTACAGCAGCAGCAGAGGAGACCCCGCAACCACAACGGACCTGAACGGTACCTCCGGCGTCGACGGGATCGACAGCACCGACAGGAGCAGGATCATCAGGAGCGGCAGGAACTGCCCGAGCTGCGCCAGCGGGCCACGCGGTTGCTGCTGCTGTTGCTGCTGGTTCCCGTGCGAGTGTCGCCCCGCCGGGTGCGCGCGCCGCCCGCGGTGCGGGTTGAAGCCCCCGCCGAAGAACATGTTGAAGATCTCCTCGGGGCTCACCTCGTCGCTCTGGTACCGGCGCTGCTGCGTCGCCGCCTGTGGCGCGCTGTCTCCGTACCGGTCGTAGTGCGCGCGCTTGTCTGGGTCGCTCAGGATCGTGAACGCCTTGCCAACAGCTTTGAACGCGTCCTCGGCACCCGGTGCGCTGTTCTTGTCCGGGTGCAGCTTCAGCGCCAGCTACAGCGTCATATGGACACACCAAGTGAGCACACAGAACCAAGTTCGCTCGCTCGGAGTCGCAGCCGTAGCCTTGCGCGCACCTTACGATACGCCTTCTTGATCTCGTTGTCGTCGGCGACCTGCGGTACCGAGAGCACCTCGTAGTGGTTCTTGCACGAGCGGATCTTGTTCACGATCTTCACCTGCTCCGCTGTGTACGGACGCGCGGGCTCGTCCGACGAGGACGACGACGGGCTGCCGGCCGCAGCCGCGCCGGTCGACGACGAGGACGCGGCGGCGTGCTCGCGTCTCCGCACCCCGGCGCTGCTCGCGCTGGTACTCGCCCCTGAGGCCGCCGCCTCCTCGCGCTGGAGCTCCTCAAGCGCGCGATCGCGCATCATGTCGACACCCGGCAGCGGGTACATGCGGTGCGACTTGTCAAAGAACTTGGCCGCCTGCCGGTAGTTGCCCGCGCGCAGGTGCTTCTTGCCGATATCGCGGCACTTCTCGGCCTCGCCCTTGTTCATCTCCATGGCGGGCGACTGACGAGACGCCCAGTATGGCGGCTGAGTGTTGTGGAGGCGCTGAGCGGCGTGGGTGCTGACGCAGCAGCCGATGGAGCGAGCGGAGGGAGCGGCGACGATGCCGGCGGCGGCGAGCAGCTCCGTCCGATTCGCAGATGGGCTGAGGGAGAGCCTGCGCGTGACCCGTGTTCACTATGCCGGCTATAAGCGTAATATTACAACCTTCCATAAATGATCACTCGGCGTACCACTAACTGTGTCGTATTAATCAATTCTGATGATGTCACGCTGTCACTCACTTGTGCTTGGGCTGGAAGAACGCGAGCAGCGTGCCCTGCTTCGGATCCTTCGGAGCTGTCGTTCTCGGTCTCTTGCTCGGGGACGGTCGAGACGGTGAGCCCCAGGACGGCGACAATGGCGGTGGCGGCGGCCTGGCTCGCGCAGGCGATGCCGCAGCCCGCTTACCGAGCAGCGAGGACGCCTTCACGAACCCTTTCGTCGCGTTGTAGTCGGCGTCGGCGTCGGCGCTCTCTCTCTTGATGGTATCCTGGCTATCTCGAACCGGTGCAATCTGTTGCTGCTGGCGTCGCACTGGTGAGGAGAAGAACGCGCTGCTCTTCGTCAGTTCCTGCTTCACTGGCGTCGACGACGACGAGAACGAGATCGGATCCCGTTCCTGCTTGTCTCCTTGCTTGTCGAGTTCAGCTGAACGATCATTCGCGAGTGCTTCGGTACCAATAGCAGCAGTACTCGACCCCGGGGCAAGCAGCTCGTCCTTCTTCTCCGTCTTGACGCCAGCGAAGAACGCTCTGATGTTCCCTGCACATCTCCAGCAGCGAGCTCCGATCAGTAGTGTTCAGCGACGGCTACTCCGCACAGAGGTGGAGCAACCATCGAGGAGGCAAACAAACGGACCTGCATGGTTGATGTCCACCTTCTTGGTGCAGTCTTCGCTCTGAAACTTGGTCGAGCCCACTGGTTGTCCGTGGAGCCACGAGACCATCTCTCAGCTCCCACACACACCTACGTCTCGCGTCTGCAGCAACAAGAGGTACTGATCCACGTACAGCGCTTGTCGACAGGATGCCACTTGAGATCCGGCGCAGTGTACGACACCAGCAGATCCTTCAACTGCGCGAACTTGGCGTCTGACGTCCATCGCGCCACACCCTCCTCCGTCAGGATTACCTGCAGCGCGCGAGTGCACACAGACACACACAGGCGAGCTGTCAACGCAAGCTACAGTGGCTCCATACCAGTAACAGGTCGCCCGCGACCACAGGTCCATACAGGCATGCGTGTGTGCAGCCACCGGATGTGCGGCGCCGCGTCGGTCGTCAGGATCGTGAACGTGTGCATCTCGTCGCCGTCGTTGCTCGTCCACGTGTCGTACAGTCCAGCGAACTGCGCATGCAGTCAGGTCAGCAGGTGAATCGACGACGCACAGCAAACACCGCGTACGCGGCGCACCTTCATGACGCCGGAGCCTCGGAAGAAGTAGTACGGCTGCTTCTCCCGCTTGTCGACCTGCTGCCACTCGTAGTAGCTGCAGACAGCGTCGTCAACGCCTTGCAACGTATCCCGCGACATCTGAGACCAACTTCTCCGGGAACCTAAGCGACGATCACGCACCCGTCGCACAGAACGACGCAGCGCTTGGAGTCCACCAAGCGCCGGAACGCCGGGCGTTCCTGCAGCGTATCAGAGCTGCCAGAGTCGTCGTGACGCCAGTCGTGTCGTCAGCGCCAAGCACTTCACGCTACCGCCAGGCTACCGCCGCCGGCGTCGACGCCACATACCGCGCGTTGAACATGGCGAAGTGGTCGGGTGTGGCATTCGGCTTGGTGAACGATGGCACGAGTCCCCACTGTCGACATGCAGCCACCGTCACGACGCCGCTCTCATACACTGCAGCCTGCGCCAGTGCCAAGCGAACGCACCTGCATCGCCTCCAGCCGTCTCGCTCTCTGCGCACTGCCGCCGCTTCCTCCGCTGCCGAACGCAACTGGGGCGAAGCGACCAGGCGCCATGTTCTCCACCGGCGAGTCTGCGCACAAGCGCCAGTTCGCCGCAGTTAAGCGCCCACAACAACAGGCGGTAGCCAGAGAGCAGCCCGCGCGACGCACACTTGTCGCCGTTCACGAACTGGTCGCTCGGAACCCCGGCGGCCTGCGCCACGCACTCGCGCGCCAGCGCACATCGAGCTCGTCCGCACATGATGTGCAATGTCACTAAAGTGAAGAAAAATGGATCAAATCCTTGTTTTATTCACTATAAAAGTCCAGCTTTTGCAAGTTGAAGCGCCATCGAAGCGATGCGCCGACGCCTCCGCCACGATGACGACACCGACGTGCCTCCCGGCTGGACGCGTCTGCTTCCGACCGACAGCAGCTGGAACAGCGCGCACCCCGTCGCGCCGTCGTCCCTCTCTGCTGGCCGCCAACCTGCGGGACAGAACCGGAAGCGGCTCGTGCAGCACGACGCGCTCGGACTCTCGAAGGCGCTGGCGCCGGTGCGGCTGCTGCAGCGCGAGCTCCGCGTCCGCGAGCAGCTGCAGGCGGTCGCCTCCTCCGCGCCAATGGCTGCAGCAGCAGCGATAGCAGCAGCACGCAGCTCGCCGCGCCACTGGAGACTGATAAAGCAGCAGCAGCAGCAGCAGCAGCAGTCAGAAGCTCCCGTCTCGAGCGACGACCGCGACGACCGCGACGACCGCGCTGCAGCAGAAGCGTTCTCGCCGCTGCGCTCTTTGCGGCTCGCGCGACTGCGGCGCCGGCCGCCAGCAGCTAGTGGGTTGGACACAGTGACACCCACCGCGCCTCTCGAGCTCCGCGCTGTGAGCCCCACTGAGTGCCAGCTGCAGGCGCGCAGGAGCCGCGAAGCACCGGATCTGCCGCTGCACGAGCTCATCCAGACAGCGGACAGCGCGGTTGCCGCAGATCCGTTCGTGGACTCGAGCCAGGCGGCGATCACGCACGCGTTCATGGCGCAGTGGCTCGCCCGCTTCGACGCCAGCCGCCAGCTCTACAAGTCGGTCGGTACGAAGCATGCGTCGAGGCGTGTGCGCCGCTGCCGATGGCTGGTGCCGCACACTCACGTTGGCTGCTACCGCGCAGTTGTGCACGCAGAAGTGGGTTTCCAGGAGCTCTACCGACTCACCGCGAACGTGTCGAGCCCGAACGAGCTCGCGACTGCGTTCGCGTGCAGAGTGCTGCGGGACCTCGCGCCGCACTTCGGGGCGTACGCGCCGCTCGTGGAGGTGCTGCGCGCGGAGCTGCACCTGTCTGCGTACTCGCTGGCGTCGTCGCCGCCGCTGCCGTACTTCGCGATCGTCAAGAACCAGAAGCAGCTCGTGCTCGCGCTGCGCAGAGACAAGTGCGTACTGCACGTACGCAGTGCTTGAGAGGGAGAGTGTCGGTACGCGGCGGCAGCTCAGTAGCCGTGTGAACTGCCAGGACCCGCCGCCGAGAGCGGAACGAGTTCCTTGTGCGTGAGATCGCCAAGGTGCACCACATGTTCCTCCACTTCCTCGACGAGTGCTCGGCGGGGCTCGTGCGCACGCTCTTCCGCGAGTGGTACTCGATCGCCGTGGTCCGCAAGAAGGTGCGTGAGGGGCGGCATTGCCCCACGAGTGCGTTGATCTGGCGCTGCCACGGCCATCTCGTATGGAGAGCCTCTCACTCGCTCGCGTGCGCTCCGTTGCGTGCGCTCGCAGAACTCGAAGAAGTACATCGAGTACTTCTCGATGTGGTTCACGGGCTCGGCGAAGGCGCTCGTGCCCAAGCTCTTCATGACGTGGAAACACGAGGCCGTGCAGCGCAAGATGGACCGAATGCAAGCGCAACTGAACGTTGACGCCGAGAATCTCGCCGCGCTGCAGCGGCAGATCGACGACCTGGCCTTGCAGCGCGACGTCGCGCAACTGGAGAGCCTCGCAATGCGCAACGACCGCAAGCAGGCCGAAGACATGATCCAGCGCTTCAACAGGAAGGTTGAGTCCGCGGGGTCGTACCTGGAGGGGAGCTACCGCCGAGAGGGACTCGTGTGCGTGGAAGGGCAGCTGCGCGCGGAAGCCGTGTCGTTCTTGCCGCCCCTCGTGCTCGAGTCACTGCTGCGAGGGTTCCACAACGTCGGCTTCCTCCAGCAAGTACACAACGAATTCATCCCGAAGCCCACCGGAGCGACCGCGAACCTGTCGTCGCCACAGGGAAGAGCGTTGCACCACGCATCTATCGCAGGAGCAGAGAGTATGCTTACTCGCTGTCAACCGTCAGCGCTCCACACACCATCGAGTGACGCAGGCGCGGATCAGCAAGGAGCATCAGCAGCGTCGATGCCGGCAGGTCTCAGTTCTCTTGCGCGCTTCTCAGGGAAGCCGACAGTACTGCAAGACTGCTTGGCAGAGATCGTGAAAGCGCGCGGTGCTTCGGTGCTGGCGATGCAGTCCGAAGCGAGCGACACGTCTGCATCAAAGCCTGTGGCGTGCAAGCGATCCGACTCGTCTTCACTCGCAGTAACGTCAGCGCAGGCATCGACAGCCCAAGCGGCAGTAGCTTCGCCATTCTCAGCAGCAGCAGCAGCAGCAGCAGGCGTCTCGGAGATCTCGCTCCAGACCTTCGCGGTGCAGTTCCAGTTGATCCAGAAGCGCATGGACGCCAAGAACCTGCATGTCATCTTCACAGGCGGCCTTCCCGCCGTTCGTCTCCCAAGAGACGAGCTCACTGACAGTATCACCGAAGGAATCGAAGACGGCGGCGGTGGCAACGGGAAGGAAGGCGAGGATGCCGCTGGAAGCGACCACGACTCTCCGGCACACACGCTCCGGATCGCCGAGAAGATTGCACGTGTGTACGAGCACACGATCCGCACGATCCGCGCGCAGGACGAGCACTACGCGCGCAACGCGAAGCTCTTCAGCTCGCGGATCCTTGAGAGCCACGAAGTCTCGGTCGTCCCGACACACTTCGTTGCTCGCTCGAACGCCCTCCTCGCCGCCGCTGCTACTCCCATTACCACCGTCGTTGGCGCCGAGAGTCTTGGTCAAGGCGGACTGACACCCGCAGACGCGATGGTCGCCTTCGAGAGCGGAGATCTCGGCGTCATCAACGGCGCGAGGCGGTACTCCAAGGCGAACGTGTGTCCCGTCAAGCTGACTGCGCTGCAGCGACTCAAGCCGAGTCTCCAGACAGCACCTATCGATGCTAGCCAAGCGAGCTGGGTCAGCGCAGCCTCGGTTCCCTCGGACGCAGCTCTGGACCAGATCGAGCTGATCCAGCGGAGTGACTTCGATCTCTCAGCCCGCCACTCGCGCGCGTTCTTCATGGTGTTCCTGTCGCACCTGGTGTCGGAGTTCGGCTCGCTGCTCTTCTCGCCAGCGGACATGAGTCCGTTCATGCACAACGCATACATACGCGAGAGCTCGACACCGGCAGCCGCAACTTTGAATGCGGTCGCTGTAGCAGACAAGACGACCCCGACGACCAGCCAGAGCCTCGACCAGGGCTTCCACGACATCGTGCTGGCGTACGAAGTCTGGAACCGCTTGGCAGGACAGATGATCGAAGCGGACATCGTCCAGAACCGAGGAGGAGCCCCCGACCTCGCCGAGGCAGCAGCTCGCCGCGTATCCACGCCCGGTGCGGCAGCGCGCCGCGCGTCCACGCCGGGTGGTGTCGGGCTGCCCATTCGCCCGAAGCTCCAGTTCCACATCGAGCCGCTGCCGCACGGGATCCTCATGACGTGCGCAAAGGAGAAGGAGGCCACCGGCAGCGGCGGCAGCAGCGCACAGCCACGGCCGTCGCTGTCGGTCGGCGAGACCTTCCACAGCGCGCGCATCCGCCGCCTCTCGATCAACGATGCTGTGGCGCTCACGCAGTGCGTCGACAACATCCACTGCGTGGTCAAGGCGACCGCCACGCGCTTGCAGGACTTCACCGTCGTACGGCGGCAGATCGGCGAGCTTCGGCAGCTCCAGTGGGAGCAAGCGAGCGAGCTGGCGAGTCAGTTCGCGTCCTCCAGTTCATCGTCGTCGTCGTCGTCTCCGCAAGCAACAGCGTTCGGCGCGAGCGCACCGGCAAGCACCGATCCAGTGTTCTCGACGTCGCGCTTGGTCGACGAGCGCAAGCACGTGTTCGAGTGCGTGTCGTTCGACAACCCGGTGATCGATCGCATCTTCAGTGTCGAGGAGAGCCCGAGCGATGAGCTCGAGCGCGTGCGCGCAGTGCTCGAGCGCAAGAAGCACTTGGTGCGGCACCTGTACACCAAGTTCCGTCCGCAGATCCAGCACGCCGTGAGCCTCGACGACCTGTGGCACTTTGTCAAGGTGCTGCGCTTCCCCAAGGAGGTCCACATGCTGCCTGCGATGCGCGACGAAGACGCGGCGGCGAGCGGCTTCGAGCAGCTCTTCTCGCCCGACGACCTCGCGGAGATCCTGCTGCATCTGTGCAACGAGCAGTTCCTGCCGCAGCTCACGCCCATCAGCGCGCGCGTCGAGTACTTCGTGCTACATCACTTGCCGTTCGCCGCGCAGAACCAGAGCATCATCCGCGACGTGATGCACCAGCTCGACGTCAAGCGCGCGCTCGCGGACCACTCGCAGACCATCCGCATCATCTTCCGTCGGTACTGCGCGAAGGAGCGCGAGCTCGGACTCGCCCACTCACAGCAGCATCACGGAGGTGTCGGTGCAGCCGCGACGGTGGGGAAGAGCGGCCAGCAGCAGCAGCAGCAGCACCGTTCGGTTCGTCACGCCGGCCACGGCATCGCCAAGTACATGCGCCTCATCGACTGGCTCGCGTTCATCCAGGACTACAACCTGCTGCGGCCGCGCTTCCCTCTCGACAACGCGGTGACGGTGTTCCGCAACGTCCAGGAGGTCGCGAGCAGCGGGTCGGCCGGAGACGGCACCGCCGCCGTCGCCGCGCTCGACGAGCAGCGCCTCGAGATGATCTACAGCGAGTTTTGCGAGGCGCTTGTGAGCGTCGCGGCGTGCTACTTCCCAGACCCGTTCCTCAAGAGCGCGACGAAGGTGAGTCAGTTCGTGCAGCGGTTCCTGCCCGTGTCGCCCGAAGAGGTCTGCTCGCACGCCAAGGTGTGAGTTGAGGCAGTAGGCAGGTGTCATGTTCGTCAGACGTGGTGCCTCCTTCCACCCGAGGGGGTTAGACGCTACACATGCACGCACGCAGTGCCGCCAGCCCGTGATTGCGATGGCGACGAAGACGGCGACATCGCGGCTGGCGCTGGTTGCGCGGACAGCACGGCTTAGCAGACGCCGTGGGTGGTCACGCCCGAGGTCTGGTGCCGGAGGTTCGCCTGGATCGCGTGCACGGCGTCCTGGAACTGCATCTTCTTGGCCTTAGGCGACGACATGGCCGTGTCGACGAGGATGTGGTGCTTCTCGAGCGCGTCGATCGCCTTGAGGATGTCGTGCACGAGCATGTTGGCCATGTTGTACGAGAAGTTCTGCTTCACGACGACGCGCATGATCACGAGCGCCTCGGCGCCGCGCGAGCACGTGTACGCCGGCACGATCCAGCCGCGGCTGCGCAGCTTGTCCTGGATGTCGAAGCACGAGAAGCGCGTCGCGTCGAGCAGCGTGAACGCCACGAGCGGCATGTGCTGCTTGTCGACGATGCGGAAGTGACCGGTGGCCACGAGCGCGCTGCGCAGGTACTCGGCGTTCTCCATGCTCGCCTCCATGATGCGGCGGTAGCCGTCGAAGCCGAAGCGCAGGATGTTGTAGTACTGCGCGACGACGTTGCCGGCCCCCTTGGAGAAGTTGAGCGTGAACGAGGACTGGTCGCCACCGAGGTAGTTGACGTGGAAGACGAGGTCGTCCGGGAGGTCGCTCTTCTCGCGCCAGAGTGCCCAGCCCATGCCGGCGTACACGAGCCCGAACTTGTGGCCGCTCACGTTGATCGACTTGACGTTCGGCAGGCGGAAGTCCCACGCGAGCTCCGGGTTGAGGAACGGCGCGATGAAGCCGCCGCTCGCCGCGTCCACGTGCAGCGGGACGCTCCAGCCGTTCGCGGCGTTGAGCTCCACGAGCATGTCGTGGATGCCCTGCACATCCTCGTACTCGCCGTTGAAGGTGCTGCCGAGGATCGCGCTCACACCGATCGTGTTCTCGTCCACAAGCGGCCGCGTGCGCTCGGGCGTGAGCACGAGGCAGTCGACCGACACGTCGGCCTCACGGATCTCGATCTCGAAGTACCGGCACATCTTGTGCCAGCACACCTGCACGTTCGAGCCGAAGACCATGTTCGGAGTGTCGAACGGGAGCCCCGCGGCCTTGCGCCGGTCGCGCCACTTGCGCTTCATGGCCAGGCCGGCGAGCATGATCGCCTCGGACGAGCCGATGCAGCCAGTGCCCGTGGCCAGCTCGCCCGTCGCCAGCGGCGCGTTGAAGAGGTTCGCGAGGATCTGCACGCACCGGTTGTGGATCTCCGCGGTCTGCGGGTACTGGTCCAAGTCGATGTAGTTCTTGCGCAGCCCCTCGATCATGAGGTCGTCCGCCTCGGGCTCCATGTACGTCGTCACGAACGACGCGAGCTGCGAGCCGCACATGCGCAGGAGGGTGAGGACGCCAGCCGCTCCTACTAGGTGAGTCACACACACACACACACACACACACACACACACACGCATGCGACCGACGCACGTTCATCTTGGGGTTCCCGTCGAGCGCGAGCTCGTCCTTGATGAGCTGGTGCGCCACGCGCGCAGGCACCGAGCGCTGCGGGAACTCCTCGGTCGGGAGGCTCGCGCACATGAGCGGGTGGCCGTAGAGCGGTTCGTCGGCTGCGTCGAAGCGCTGGAAGCTCGCGCGGCGACCCACGTGCGGCTTCTTCTCGCTCGCGGTTTGCATATGCCTAGGAGGGGGAGGGAGCTTGAGAGGGGCTTGAGAGGCTTGGAGGGAAGGAGCGCTTGCGTCCTGTGCGACGAAACGCGAAGTGAGCTTTATGATGGTGGGTGCTGTGGAGGACCGGCAGTTGGGTATACTGGAGCCAAGTCAAGCGCTTGAAGCTGAAAGATACCGCGAATCAGGTCGCGCAGGACGCAACAAAGAAGCGAACGATGATGGACGCGAAGGACGCTGAGACAGAGCTCAAGCGCGGACGATGGCGTCGGCCGCGCTCAACACGTTCTTGAAGAAGAAGCACTGGCGGCACTCGGCGCGGAGGCGACCACAGCAGCAGCAGATGGTAGGCAGGAGTCTATTAGAGAATGGGTGCGCGTGGGACTCACTCGCTCGCGGACTTGGACTTGGTCTTCTTCGCGATCTGCCCCTTGACCTCGTCCTACGAGCAGCAAGCAGCGCGAGCGAGTTCGAGTGGTAAGTCGCACGCGCCATACGCATGGCAGCAGCACCACAACCACACCCACCAACGACAGACACAATGATACACACAGCGACACGCACCTGCAGCCGCGTGAAGAACTCCTTCGAGTTGGAGAACTGCTTCGTGGAGCCCTCGATCTCCTTGCCCTTGGTGATGTTCTTGGCGGTCGCGATGCTCTCCATGAGCTTCTTCTTCGCGTACTTGTTGCCGAGCCCCGGGTTGAGCTTCGCCACGAGGCGCTCGTCCGCCTCCTTCTGCTTGTTCTCCTTGCGCCGCGCGTGCTTCTTCGCGCCGCGCAGCGCCTTGCGCTGCTCCTGCGACATCTCCTCCTTCGACTGCAGCACCGCGTCGCCACGCTTGCGCTTCTTCTCGTAGATCTCCTCCGGCGCCTTCAGGTTCGCGTCGCTCACGCTGATCGGCACCACCTCCTCCATCGCGATCGCCGGCACCGACGGCTTCACCTGCAGCTCCTTAACCATCGGCTTGGGCGTGAACTGGTAGTTCGACAGCGCGTCGAGCTTCCAGCACAGGCTCTTGAACATCACCGAGATCTCCTCCTGGTCCTGCTTGGACTCGTCGTCCATCTCAAAGCCCATCGCGGTCTTCATGTACTCCTTCTCGTACACATCGCCGAGCCCCTCCTTCGATTTCTCCATCGACACCTCCTCCAGCTTGTTCTTCGCGTCCTGCTCGTTCGCCGCGAACTTGCGCACGACGTCGTCATAGTCGTCCTCGACGATGCGCTTCTTGATCATCTCCTCGAGGGCCACCGAGACCTCCACCGTGATCACCGGCGCGACCTTGCCCGGGCGGTCGTAGTCCAGCACCGCCTCCAGCAGACTGTTCTCCGGACGCGCCGCCGACCGCACCTCGCCCTTGAGCAGCCACGGCTTGTCGCCGAGCGCCTCCTTCTCGAGCTCCGTGATCTCCTGCTTCAGGCGCAGCTGCTGTCGCTGGTGCGACGACAGGATACCGCGCTCGGCGAGGTCGTCCTCGTCTCCGGCTTCTTCGTCGTTATACTGCGCGCGGTTGATCTTCGGGAGCTCATCGTCATCTTCGTCGTCGTCGTCGCCCAAGTTCGCGTCGTCGTCGTCATCGTCGTCGTCGCCCTCAGCGTCCGGACCATCGAAAAAGTCCTCGAACTTCATGTCCTTGGCGTCGTCCGCGTCCGAGACGTCCTCCATCTCGTCTTCGTCGTCGTCGTCGTCGTCGTCGTCGTCGTCGTCGTCGTCGTCGTGGTCATCGCCCTCGTCGTCCAAGTCGGCGTCAAGGTCGACGCCGCTGTCGTCCTCGTCCTCCTCTTCCTCAGCAGCGCGGTCCATCTCGTCCCAGTCGAAGAACCCATCCTCCGCGACGTCGCGCGCCTTCTTCGCCTTGGGCTTCTTCGCCGCCTGCTGCTTCTTCGCCGCCTTCTTCGCCTTGGCGCCGTCCTCCACGTCGCTGTCGTCCTCGCTCGAGTTTGCTGTCGCGTCACCGCTCTCCTCCTCCTCCTCGCTATCCGCTTTCTCGTCGCCGTCGCCTCCGTTCTCTGGCTGCTCGGCATCGCTGCTCGCTTCCTCGTTGTCCTCGCCGTCTTCGCTGTTGTCACCCTCCTTCTCCGTCGGGAAGAGGCGGATGGCAGCAGGCTGCTTGCCGAAGCCTCGAATGCGCTTCGCCAGCTCGCCGATCAGCGGCCCATTGCGCAGCTGCATCTGCTCCCAGATCTGCTCGGCGTCAAACCCGTCGACGTAGAGCTCATCGAGCGCCGTCGCGGCGGAGGCGGTGGACGGACGCGCGGTGCGATCGAACGCGTGCTTCGTGAAGCGCCGCACGTCCTCCGCCAGCGCCGCGGACGGCGTGAAGAACGCCTCCGGCTGCCGCAGCACCGCGCGCTCGAACGCGTCGACAGCAGTCGGGTCCATCGGAGTGTCGGGCGTATTAGCAGGAGAGCGCGGTACGATGGAGCTGCTCGTGCTGATGGAGCTGCTGCTGGCGGAGCTGACGATGTCGAGCGCTTCGTGATCCAATCGATTTGGCTGGCGGGGTGTCGAGTCCGGTCGCCGGGATATAGAATCAAGGTTGCGCGAAGGTTGCGCGACCTTCGCGCGACATCCTCTTCGTTGTTTACAGAACCGATAGCGTAAAACAAAATTTACTTCAACCAAAACCTCACAGGACTTGTTTTTTGTATGTCCGAGTGTGGATTTCTGATAGTGCTTAAAACCAGGGAGCTGCATCCAGCAACTCAAACACGCACGCCAACATCAAGCTCACAACCCGAAGTTCCCGGCCGCGCGCACCCCCGCTTCCCGCTCTCCTCCACCTCCTTCTACACGATGGCTCTCCGCTACGACGGCCGCGTGGCGCTCATCACGGGCGCCGGCGCGGGTCTTGGCCGCTGCTACGCGCTGCTCTTCGGCCAGCGCGGCGCCAAGGTGTACGTCGCCCCTCTCGCTCTCGCGGGCGGTGTCGATGACGAACGCCACAATCCCCAGCCCTCACACTAACGACGCCTTGTGTACCGCAGCGTCGTGAACGACTTTGACAAGACGGCGGCGGACGCGGTCGTGGGCGAGATCAAGGCGGCGGGCGGCGAGGCCGTGGCCGACTACAACTCCGTCGTGGACGGCGAGAAGGTCGTGGCGACCGCGATCAGCGCGTTCGGCCGCATCGACATCGTCGTCAACAACGCCGGCATCCTGCGCGACGCGAGCTTCCTCAAGATGACCAAGGACCAGTGGAACGCCGTCGTGGCGGTGCACCTCCAGGGCTGTACGTCCCTCCCTTCTTCTCTGCTGTCGAGAGGTGTGCGTCATCTTGCTGCCTGGTGCTGACTGTGCTGCTGCACCTCCTGCTCGATCGACTGCAGCGTTCGCGGTGACGCACGCGGCGTGGCCGCACATGCGCAAGCAGAAGTACGGCCGCATCGTGCTCGTGACGTCGGTGAACGGTCTGTACGGGCAGTTCGGCCAGACGAACTACAGCTCCGTGAAGGCGGCGATGACGGGCTTCGGCAAGTCGCTCGCGAAGGAAGGCGCGCGCGTGAACATCAAGGTGAACGTGGTGGCGCCGGGTGCCGGTTCCAAGATGACTGCGACCGTGATGCCGGAGGAGCTCGTGAACGCGTGGAAGCCCGAGTACGTGGCGCCGACGATCGCGTACCTGTGCCACGAGAGTGTGCCGGTGTCGGGCAAGATCTTCGAGAGCGGCGGCGGCTGGACGGCGCAGGTCAAGTACGTGCGTTCGCCTGGCGCGTTCTTCGACCTGCAGAACGAGATCACGATTGAGGCGGTGCAGGCCAAGTTCGCACAGATCACCGACTTCTCCGGCGCCACGGACCCGGACGACGACGAGGTCTCGCCGCAGCTCAAGCAGATCCTGCCGGCTTCCAAGCTGTAAGCAGGCTGTGCCCAGACACATCGTGGTTGTCTCCGGACAAACGGACAGGCAGGCAGGCGTACAGGCACGCGAGCAGCCGGCTGTGGCATCTTCTCTGCATTGTCCATGTCCACACGTTTCTCAACACTGCTGAACATCCTAGTTCCTCACTTGCTGCTGCGCTGAAGCTACGTTCACAGTGCAAGAAGATCAGTACTATGTTAGTGTTTGACACGCTTGCTGGCGCGCGTGAGTTGCCCGCGGATGCGCTCTCGCTTCTTGACGTCTTCAGCAGTTGGGATCAAATACATTTTGTCAACGACGGCGTGGACTTCGACGTTGACGTCGATGGCGCTGCTCCAGACAAGATCCGGTTCGTGCCACTCGTGAGTGCCAGCTTTGCTATGGCCGAAGATCTCGTCGAGGCACTGGGTGTCCTTGATGCGCAACTCTGGCCGCGTCAACTCGATCTTCAGGCTCGCCGGCATCTCCACGCCACATGGCGTGGTGATCCAGGAGAAGTGCGTGTCTGACGTCCGAATGAATCGCCGATGCGGTGACTTTTGCAACGCAGACGCATCGCCGTCGACCGTCTTCCTTGACGCATTTGCGCAAGACGCTCGTCTTTCAAAAAGACCTCGATCGCTCCTGCGTCAAATGGACTGCTCGGTAGCACCGGATTGTCGACCACGGACGCCGCAAGTGCTTCACCGCGATGGAGCGCATCAGGTCGCTCGCGCGTTGGCTGCCGTCCACTCTGATCCGACTGACACCTCGAGTGCCGAGTACGGCGTAGTGCACATCGATCATGGTGGTGATCTCACGAGAACAGCGAGGCTTTTGGAGCTCCGTGGGTTTTGTGGCAGCTCGGTGCTCGATGGAGAGCAAGACTCGGAATGAGAGCAGTTCAGATGAGATTCGCAGACGGAGGATGAGAGGAAATATGTTTGACAAGAGATCGAATGGAGAGAACTGCTCGAGACAAGCGCGCTTGGAGAGTTGTTCACATCCTGCACAGTCATTGTCATCTACTCGAATGATCTCCTGATACTCCGGAGCATCGTGGCGTGCAAGCGATACTCAATGTCGGACTGGACGCTAGCATTGGCAGTAGTATACAGAAGATGGCGCATAGACGGCTGCGGCCACACATCGCTTAAGATGGTCAAGAGCCTGCTGCGCGGTCGTAAAGCGAAGGAGTGGTCGCAACTCGCGTACTCTCGAGCACTCGACACCGCTGCCTATACCAACGCGCTGCCACTACTCCACCGGAACCGATCCGAGGGCTGCACCACCGACGCAATGGACAAAGCCGCCGCAAACTCGCAGTTCTCCGTCTTACGGTTCCTTCACACGAACCGAACCGAGGGATGTACTACATACGCAATGAACGAGACTGCGAGAAACAGCGACTTGAAGATGATTCAGTTTCTCCATCCAAACTGGTCCGAAGGATGCACAACCCACGCGATGGACAGCGCGGCGAAGAATGGACACCTCGAGATCGTGCGGTTTCTTCACGAGAACCGAAGCGAAGGCTGCACGCGCGCAGCGCTCTCATTGGCAGCGAAGGGAAGCGCGGCGAGATCGTCAGATTCATCAGCCGGGAGCGCCACGAAGGCTGCTTCCCTGGAACGCTGATCGTCGCATCGAAGCAACCCCAGAACGGCGAAGTCGTGGGGTTTTTGTGCAAATACACGAACGAGGAATGTCTGGTTGAAGCGCGGGATGCACTCGCTGCATCGCACGCCTGGAGTCCGCATCACAAGGACGCGCTCTCGATTCTGAACAAGTTCATCTCCAAGACGGTGACGACGTGTTCGAGTGCGTTGCATGAAACGGAAGGAGGAGCGACAGTGGAGGCGATGCCAGAAGCTCCCGAGTCAACGTCGGCTCCCACCGACTGGCAAGTGAGAAGGAAATTTAGTTTGTTCGGTGATGTGATACTCCGTGATACTCGACCTCAAGACTGGAGGTGCGAATTTGTGTCACGGTCAGCAAGACGCTAGAATCGCAATGGATCTAGTCTCGCTTGAACGAGAGCCGAGAACCGACAAAGGGACCGGATGAACTCGGGAACCGAGAGGGACTCTGATCCCCGTTCATTCTCTAACGGAGAACTGAGACTTTGTCAGTCACACGTATTGTGTATTGACTTTGGTGTTTTGGCTTGGTTGTTCTCGGTAGTGCTAGAAGAGTTCGCGGTGCGATCTCAACGATAAGTGGTGCTCCAACGTCTCCGCTGAAAGCAGCGATAGAGGGTGCCCGCGATAGCGCATAAGGCAGGCAAGTACCTGTAAGATAGAGAAGGCGAAGTACAGAAGTCGAAGAACATCCACACAAGCGGTGCCAAGGTCTGACAGCGTGTCAGTGACAGGTTGATTATCGTGGTGATACATTCCAGCCAGGGGCTACTATTCAATACAGAGAAGAAGCAGCTTTGTCAAAATTGACAGCATTCCGAAACAAGCGCCGCGCACCACACGCACCACCACCTCGAGTCGGCGAGCGTCTGCGCATTCGCCAGCAAGGAAGCCGCGATGATCCGCCTCAAGGCCAAGCAGCAGGAGAAGAAGGCGGAGGACGAGAAGGCGGCCGCTGCGGACGACGCGACGACCACCGAGACGACGGCGACGGCAGCCGCGGCGGCGACGGAGGAGGAGGCGGAGAAGCCCAAGACCGTGAAGATCCTGGGCGTCGGGCGCGGGAAGCGCGCGGGCGCCAGCAAGGAAAAGAAGCGCACGCCCGGCGAGATCCGCATCCAGAAAGGTGCGCGTCGCCGCTTCCTATGACGTTCGGAATGTGGGAGGGAGGATGTGGTGGCTCATGCGGTGGTTGGGTGACAGACATCGCGGAGCTGGACGGCGGGCAGGCGGCGACCGTCACGTTCCCGGAGGTGAACGACCTCACGCTCTTCAATGTGACGGTGCGTGCGCAGGAGGGGAGACACTGGGAGGCAGGCGGGGGAGTGAGTGAGTGAGTGAGCGAGTGACTGACGGGTGCGACGGGTGGCGACGCGCAGATCTCGGTGGACACGGGGCTCTGGAAGGGCGCCACGTACAACTTCAGCTTCAAGATCCCGCCGGTGCGTGGCGCGCCTGTGGCGAGCGCCGTGTGCGCTGCGGAGGGGCACTAACTGCTGTGGCTGCCTCTGCGCGCGATGGGCAGATGTACCCACACGAGCCGCCAAAAGTGCGCTGCCTCACGAAGGTAGGAGGAGCGCTGCCGTCTGCATGGGCCGCGCGTCCGAGCACAAGCGGGAGACTGATCGCGGTGGGTGACGCTGCAGATCTATCACCCGAACATCGACCTCGACGGCAACGTCTGCCTCAACATCCTGCGCGAAGACTGGAAGCCCGTGCTGGACATCAACTCGGTCATCTACGGGCTCATCTACCTCTTCTACGAGCCGAACCCAGACGACCCGCTGAACCGAGGTCGGTGCAAGTTGCTATGCGTTGATCGTTGCGCCGTTCTCGAGATACGTCATCTGAACCATGTTTCGCGTGCGTGCGTGTGTGTTTGCTCGAGCAGAAGCCGCCGAGCTATTCCGCACCGACCCCGCGCAGTTCGCGAACCTGGTCAAGCGCTCGCTCCGAGGGTACACAGTGCAGGGCATCGCCTTCGAGGCGCTCGTCTCCTAGACCGCCACAGTTTCTCGCGCAGCCCCCCCCCAGCCACGCTCGCTCCCGATAACAAGACACGGAAATGCAACGAGTACACTTGCGTTCGTCCGTCCTTCCATCAACAGACCGGACTTGTGAGCGGGCTGGTTGCACGCTTCTCGTGCTTACCTTCTTGATGCGCGCCTCACTACTCGTGAGCTGGAGGCGATGACAGCCACTTGAACTGGAAGCTGAAGTCCGCGCCGAAGTGGAAGAGGTAGGTTTGCACGATATACATGACCCAGAGCGCGAACTTGGACTGCACCATGCGCCACTGGTTCGTGAGCACGAACGTGAGCTGGTGGGTCTTCGAGAGTCCGAACTTGCGCTTGATGATCACCCCGATCGCGATGAACGAGGCGAACTCGAGGAGCGCATACAGGAGCACGTGGTGCAGGTTCGTTCGAAGTTTGTCGGTGGATGTCGCCACGAGTTGCGGGTAGTATGCGCGGTTTGGGAGATGGAACATGATCAGGATGTACGCGCAGTAGATTAGTGGCGTCACCACCTCCGTGTACTCGATGAGCACGGCGTACTCGATCATGAAGAGCACCTTGGTCGTCTTCTGGACGAACAGGAGTCGCTCCTCGGTGTTCAGTCCCAGCTCCTTCGTGATCGTCTCGGCGGCGTCCTTCTCTTTCTGGCGACGAGCGTGCTGGATCTCGGAACTGCTTGGTGCTGGCACCGACGACGACCAGGTTTCGACTGACGGCTTCACAACTTGAGGAATCGGCGACACCATACTGGAGTACAGACCGGTGTTGCCGATGGGAGTACCGCTACTCGTGACAGTGGCGGCAGCGACTTTCGCGGTGGGGAACGACGCGAGCGAAGACAGCTTCAACGTCTTCCTCGCGTTGATCTTCACGCTCGAGTTGAACCTGGAAATGCTCGAGCTGCGTGCGGCGCTACTTCGTCGCTTTTCTTCATAAATGGTCTGTCTGCACATCACTTGCAGGCTCGATGACCGAGAGATCGTGGTGTCCTTTTCGAGAATCTCGACCGCGGCGTCCAGGATGTTCGCGTGGCGTCGGCGCTGTCCAGGACGAGCCGGCATCTTCGAGATGAACGAGTCGAGATCTCGCGCGAACCCCTCCATGTCGTTCAGCGACAGCCAAGCTTGCGCGAAGTCCACGAGCATCAGCGACACTACTGTCAGCGTCGATGTCGAGTTGGACATGCACAACGAGACGTAGAGCGCGTTGAAGATCTCGATGTTGAAGATCACGAACTCGGGCTTCATGTCGTCCAAGTCGCCGAGATAGAAGCTGATCCAGTTCTTCGCGCCGGTCTTGATGCACGGGAGCACCAACACGAACGCAGTCTGTGCGTACGAGCTCAGCCGCGCGAACGTGTACGCATACAGCGGGTAGATCAACGTGAGCGACATCTGGCAGATCACGACGACGAGGTAGCCCTTCACGTCCTTCTGCACCTCGGCGCTGCCTCGAACTGCGTCACCACAGTAGTACCATAAACCGGCGACGAGACTCGAGAACCACACGGGACACCCCATCGGAAACGTGAACGGCAACGGGTAGCCGATCAGGAGTGCGAGGCCGATGAGCGACGCGATCGCCAGCGTGGAGCTGAAGGCCAGTATCGCGAGAATCCTGAACGTATTGAGCGGGAGAACCGGGACTACCGCATGGAGTTGCGTGAGCTCGGTGATCGCGAGCACGGAGGCGCACAAGTAGGCTCTGACCCAGGTGCGGTAGCTCTTTGCAGCCCCTACCTCGGGCGGCTCGAGCTCGACGCAGTCCAACAGCGCGACCACCACGAGGCACGGAACCGGCGTGAGCAGGTACGCGAGCGACTGTCTCCACGGGCTGACCGTGCGCGCGTACGCACTCAAGTCCTTGACGCGTTGGATCGAGTACTGGCCGTGGAGCTCAACCTGCGTGCGCTCCCAGATCTCCGCGAGCCGCTTGAGCGAGCTGCGGGCCATCTCGCTGGCGTGGCGTCGACGAGAGAGAAAGCTGTTTGTGGAGTGCAGACCCAGCGAGACGCGACTAGCTGTGTCTGCACGGAGGAACTTGCAGGATGTCCTTCATAACGTTCATCAAAATGGAGATTCAGGACAGACACAAGCTCGTTCAGTTCTGCTGCATGCTCGGTCATTTAGGCTTGAGCCTCTGTCTATGAGTACTGCTCACTCGCCAAGATACTGCTCACAACCAAGTCGTTGATGTCACACGGTTCAGACGTTTGCGAGATCTCCGACGCCAGACACCTCTGGGAGCGCCAGGATGCCGTCTCCCTGGTTCCGTTCCACCTTGGGCTTGTGCGGCATGTCCGCAGCGTCATCGAGCCAAACGCGTCTCACGAATCGGTTTGGCGCACTCCCAGTCGCTATCTGCTCCCACTTCAAACACACAGCGTACGCTTTCGCAGTCGAGGTTCCAGTCAGCCAACCCTTGCTGGTCTTGCTCGGAATCGGTACCATGTTCCTGTCGCGCACGTATCCTGGAGAACAAGGTGCAGACCACGCCTTCGCTGGTTCCATCTCGTTGAACTGCACGTCTGTGAGGACCGGACCTGTCGCCGAGTCGATCTCGCGGATCGTGCGTCGCACGTAGCGCACGCAGAATATCGTCCACGGTGCGCCTTTGTAGTCTTTCGAGTGTCCGTCGCCGTCGCGATCGTATCCGTCTCCGAGTGCCTTGCAGCTGTGGGTGAGGTCGTCCAGACTGATCTTTGGTGAGGCAGCTTGGAGAATCACAAAATCTGCGACCAGCGTCAACGCCGAGAAGCGCTTCCAGTGAGCGACCTTCGGAACGTAGAATGCGACAGCGTTCTTCGTCCAACCTCGCTCGCCGAGCGGATCGAATTCGCCGAAGGCTTCTGGCTGGGCAATGGAGAAGAGTCCGGCATCAGGCGCGTCTCGCTCTGCATACACAACTCGGTGCGTCGCGTCATCTGTCTGCACGGCTTTCACGCAAAACACACTCGCGCTCGGTGCAGGCTGTCTCGGCTCCAGCTTGAACGACACGAGTTGCTTCGAGTCCGAGCTTACTTGGAAGCACGCTCCGTGTGGCGGAGAAGCGCTGTATGCTTGCAATGACAGCGCGAGCTGATACTCGGCGACTTGTTGATACCCGTTGACGTCGAAGAGCGTACCGAACGGCGCGAACCTCTCTTTGACGTGGACGACGCGGTCCGCGGGTGAAAGCAGCCACGACACCCGCTGGTGCACTGCGCGGGTCAGTTCGTGGATCCGCATCCAGTCTTCCTGCAGCGACTCGATCGAGTACTCGAGCGCGTTGCAATTCGTCACGAGCGGAACAACAGCGACGTAGAATCCAAGGAGTTGGGCTTGCACCTCGCCGTTCGCTCGATCGAGATGCCCGAACTTGGCGCCGAACAGCCCGTTGTCGTCCTTTAGGATCGTCTCGAGCTCGGAGAGGAGGGAGGGGACCGCGAAGTCTTCACACTTCGAGATCATCTGCAGCCGCGTCAAGTCTCCGCGAGCGTAGAGTGCCGCGTGGCTGAGTACGTTCGCGAACTTGTCTTTCATGACGGAGATCGCAGTCATCTGCATCTCCGCGACGACTTTCGACGGGATGTCGGAGATGCCGTTCAGAACGTGGTCGACACTGGCGATGATCCCGCTGAGCTTCGCGTTCACGTCGTCGAGTTGGTGTTGGAGCTGCGTCATCTCGGCTCCGAGTCCCTTCGAGAGCTTGTTGAGTGCGGCGAGGACTGGATCCGCTTTTTTCCCGGAGCTTCCTGAAGCAAGTGTGAATACGGACGCCGCGAGCGAGAACGCCACACCAGCGGCGCCGAAGCCTTTTGGGAGCTCCACGAGCACATCCCCGATGCCTTTGAGCACTTTCGCGACGTCGTTTGCTGAGATGCCTTGGAGCGCGATTTGGAGTCCGTCGGTCGCGGACTTGACGTTCTTCACAAGCTCCGATTGGGCGGCGGGCGAGAGCTGCGCGATGCTCTTGACCGCAGACTCGCTCGGTCCTCCCAGCGACTGTTGCTGTTGGTGTTGCTGGTTCGGTGTGGCGACGATAAGCGTTGCCGCTGCGACAGCAACCGCACACCACATCCGCGTCCAGCGCATCGTAGGGATACAGCAGGGAGGGTCGTCCGAAACGGAGCGTTCGCTCTCTCGCAACTTGCAAAGTGCCTGGAGGTGCGCGAGTGCCGCACGATCCTCACTGCTCCGGGGCAGGTCATGTTGAGATCCGCGAGCACTGGATCAATCGCTACACGCACGCCATTACCGACTTTTTTCAGCGTCGCCGCTTCTCGCACGCGTCCGCCATGTCAGTGCATAGACTCCGGAGCCACTGCAAGAAGAGGCGGAGGCGGTCGGCGCCATGTGCGTGTGCGCATGAGTGGAGGTCGGTGCGTCCGATTCTCTTGTGACCACTTCAACACCAGCCGACTTTTTCCCGCCAAACGCACTGATTGGCCAATAAAATGACAAAAAATGACAATATGAAAATGTGAAATTGTTGCAAAAAGTAACAATCCCAAACTCCATACAAATCCAAGTCATTTCAGTCCCTTAGTGGAACCAACATGTCGGTGACGCAAACTGGGCGTCCCAAAAGTATACAAACGCAAGTCATTTCAGTCCCTTACTAAATCCAAGATAGAATTTTCCCGCCGCTGATTGGTTGCGATTGCTTGGCTCCAGCTCGCTCCTTCATTCTTCGACTTGCCGGGCTCTCGAGAGGACGTCAAGCGTCAAGGCCGACCGGCAGCGGGCACTTCAAGGTCCCTCCCTCCCTCTCACTCTCTCACACCACCACCACTTCCATCCATCCATCGCGACGATGAAGTACCTCGCGGTCACGGGCGGCACGGTCTCCGGGCTCGGCAAGGGCATCACGATCAGCAGCATCGGTGTGGTGCTCAAGTCCTGCGGGCTGCGCGTCACGAGCATCAAGATCGACCCGTACCTCAACTGCGACGCCGGCACCATGTCCCCGTTCGAGCACGGCGAGGTGTTCGTGCTCAACGACGGCGGGGAGGGCGACCTCGACCTCGGCAACTACGAGCGCTTCCTCGGCATCACGCTCACGCGCGACCACAACATCACGACCGGCAAGGTCTACCAGGAGGTGCTCCAGAAGGAGCGCCGCGGTGACTACCTCGGCAAGACCGTGCAGGTCGTCCCGCACGTCACGGACGCGATCCAGGACTGGATCGAGCGCGTGGCGCAGATCGGCGTCGATGGCGACGCGACCGCCGACGTCTGCCTCATCGAGGTCGGTGGCACGGTCGGCGACATCGAGTCCATGGTCTTCCTCGAGGCGTTGCGCCAGTTCCAGTTCCGCGTCGGCGCGGAGAACTTCTGCCTCGTGCACGTCTCGCTCGTGCCCGTGCTCGGCTCGGTCGGCGAGCAGAAGACCAAGCCCACGCAGCACGCGATCAAGGAGCTGCGCAGCGCCGGGCTCTCGCCGGACGTCATCATCTGCCGCGCGAGCACGGAGCTCGAGGCGTCCACGCGCGCCAAGATCGGCATGTTCTGCCAGGTCTCGGCCAACCACGTGCTCTCGGTGCACGACGTGAGCAACATCTACCACGTGCCGCTGCTGCTCGCGAAGCAGGGTGCCGCGAGCATCCTGCTCTCCAAGCTGCAGCTCATGAACCGCTTCCGCGAGCCGGACCTCGCCGACTGGTCCGCGATGGCGCACCGCGTGGACAACTTCACCGAGACGTGCAAGATCGCGCTCGTGGGCAAGTACACGGGTCTCCAGGACTCGTACTTGAGCGTGATCAAGGCGCTCAAGCACGCGACGATGAAGTGCGACCAGGACCTGCTCATCGAGTGGATCGAGGCGGGCGACCTCGAGCCGGACACGCAGAAGACCGACCCGGAGAAGTACGACGAGGCGTGGCGGAAGCTCAAGAGCGTGGACGGCATCGTCGTGCCCGGCGGCTTCGGCGACCGCGGCGTGGACGGCAAGGTCGTGACGGCGCAGTACGCGCGCGAGAACAAGATCCCGTACCTGGGCATCTGCCTCGGCATGCAGGTGGCGGTGATCGAGTACGCGCGCAACGTGCTGCACTGGAGCGACGCGAACAGCGAGGAGTTCAACGCGTCAGCGGAGCACAAGGTCGTGGTGTTCATGCCGGAGATCAACCCGGACCAGATGGGCGGCACGATGCGCTGCGGCGAGCGCCGCACGATCGTGCACGAGCAGGAGGACCCGTCGAAGCGCTCGCTGGTGTCGTACCTGTACGGCAAGGACACGAAGATCATGGAGCGTCACCGCCACCGCTACGAGGTGAATCCGGAGTTCGTGTCGACGATTCGCGAGGCGGGGCTCAACTTCGTCGGCACGGACGAGAAGGGCGTGCGCATGCAGGTGGTCGAGCTCGACCGCGACGTGCACCCGTTCTACTTCGCGGCGCAGTACCACCCGGAGTTCCAGTCGCACCCGAACGACCCATCGCCGCCGTTCCACGGGCTGATCCTCGCGGCGACCGGCAAGCTCCAGGCGTTCATCGCCGAGTGCGACGCCAAGGGCAAGTAACCCGACGGATCGACCGACGCTGGCGCTGGGGAGGCGGACGAGGACGGCGACGCCGATGGAGCCGACGACGACGACGACGACGACGACGACGCGGGTGACGCTACGCCCCTTGATAACAACATTACACCATTCGTTCGCTAGTTGGTTCTCGTGGGCGCGAGAGCAAGCGGAGCGCTCGCGGTCGAGTTCCAAGCGCCGGCCGCCGCCCCCAAGCTCCCGAACCGCTCGCAGTCGCGCTCCAGTTCTCCAGTCATCCTCCAGTTCTCCCAGTCTTCCAGCCACGCAGTCAGCCGACCGCTCAAGCCCGCCGTCCAAGCGCGCGCCTTCAGGTCGTCGCCCGCAGTCGAGTCGTTCGTGAGTACGCGAGAGCACACGTAGCTGCTGCAGCAGCACCACCTATTTATCCCAATGACACCATGTACCAGTAGCCCAACCTCCGCTTCCTCCGTGCGTGCGACACCTGCAGGTCAGCAGGTCGTCGTCGGGCGAGAGCCACCGTAGGATCCGTCCTGACGGCTGCCGCCCGTCACTTTCCTCTTGCAGCACCCGCCACTTCAACTCCCGCGGAAGATGCCGCCGGCCGACTGGGCGGCAGCGCTGCGCGCGAGCGCCGCCTCCCGCGTCGCCGTCGTGCGCGGCGACGTACTGCTGCTCCGCGTGGCGGCCGCGTTCCACCCGCTGCTGGCGCTGCTGCCGCACTCGCTCGGCGCCAGCGACGTCGTTCTCGTGCTGCGCCTGCACACGCGCGTCGCGGCGCTGCTGCAGCAAGTTGCGGACAGCGAGCAGCGGCAGGCACTGCTCGAGAGTTTGGTGTTCGAGGAGTGCGCGGCGGCTGCGGTCGGTGCGCTGTCCGCGGCGCGCGGGCAGCAGCTGACACTGGCGACGCCGCTCTTCTGCGAGCGCGTGGTGGCCACGAGCGGCGTGCTGCGCGCGTTCGCGGCGGACGAGGCGGGTGCGAAGGCGGCGCTGGCGGACGTGGCGCGCGCGCTCCAGACCTGCGAGGACGCCCCGGCGCTTCTGCCGGCCGCGGACGGCGCGCTCGTCGTGGCCGTCGAGCACGACGCAGGCTACGCGGGGCTGCAGTTCCGCGGCCGCGTCGTCGCGAGCGCGATCCGCGTCGAGACGGCACCGTTCGCGATGGCTGCTGCGGGCGGCGGCGTAGGTGATGACGCGACGACGCTCGACAGCGTGTTGGAAGCCTACGAAGGCGCCTTCCGCGACCAGATGGAGCTCCGCAGCGTCGAGGAGCAGCCGCAGCGGCTCGAAGTGAGCGTGCGCGCGGGCTTCGCGGTCTCCTCCGCTCACCGTCCGAGCGCCGCCACCGCAGCAACAAGAGGAAGCGCTCCGCTCGGGGCGATGCTGCTCTCGTCGTGGGGAGGCATCGAGAACGTACGCGCGCTGCAGTGCGCGCCGCCGCCGAGCTCCTCGTCGCTGCTGTGCATCGGCGCGCTGGAGAGCTGCGGTGTCGACGCGCTGCGGTGCGCGTCGACAGCAGGCGTGAGCACGAACAGGTCGGCAGCGTTCCCACGGCAGCTGCAAGAGACCGTCGCGTTCCTCGCGAGGCTCGGCAATGTGCGTACTCAGGGTCGTGAACGACGGTGGCCACGTGCAGTGTGTTCACTCTCTCTCTCTCTCTCTCT